>QOKR01000006.1:0-200874 GCA_016880985.1 Phytophthora idaei | reverse complement strand
AAAATAAAAATAAAAGGCCAAAAAAAATGAAATGAAAGGGGTAGATTAAAATTGGGCACTTAACAACAAAGTTTTTGTATGACAAGGTTATTTTTCATTCTGCAAAAAGGGATACCCTCACCCCCCCCCAAGAAAGGGAAGAAGTAGCGCAGCTACAATATCCGCGAAAAGCGGGACGCTGACCGCCGGATGCAAGAGGTTGAAGTGGAGGAGGTGGCACCGTAAGCTGGCCATCTATCCTGCAAAGGTTGCGCCACCTACAAGGCCAAACTTTGGAAGTACACGAAGTACTACTGCCCAGAGTGCCCTACAGGGAATCGACGGCGCGATCGCCCACCTGCATCACGCCCGAGCGCCGCCGTTTGTCTCCTTCTGGAGGAAGCGGGGGAGAAGGTAATGACAGTGACGATGGGCAAATGGCGGAAGTGTAGGCAGAACGTTCTTTTGTAGCCAGGGTTGAGTAGTGCACGAAGCAATCGATTGACGCGCCATCTTTCAAACTTTTTACTGGTCAAAATAATTGAAGCCTTCGTTGCTGGACGTGGACAACATGTAAAAAAAAACGGCAACCCGATAAAAAGTACATTGCTTATTCTCAACAAAACCTGTTTGTACTTCCACGTGTCCGTCACCATAAGACACGTTACGTTGAACGAGTTATTCGCTCAGCGACTCCGCTATTTTTCTCAGATATACTGAAATAAGTTATTTTTGCCAGCCAATCAGAAGTACGGAAATGGGGGACTTGACAGACAGACGGACATCTACTTTATTGTTAAGGACTACGCGAGCGCCGCGGCGAAGCGGCGGCGGTGACATGTGTAGTCCCAGTCACATAGGCCGCACGCCTTCGCTCCAGCGGGCTTGAGTGTCCTATTTTGAAACTGAATATTGCCAAAATCTTATATCTTAGTAGTAATTTGTAACTCGACATGCGTATCTCTTCAACGGATTTGTCAAATTAGATCAGGGATTGAACTTCGTTGATTAACGTGTTCTTCCGAATAAAGTGCCGTTAAATAATATGCCTGCGGCTATGGTTTAATATAATAAAATGATATGTTCCCATCTATGAGCAAGTGTACAATATCCGGTGCGGAAGAATACGTAACGTACTATACGTTAGTATACATCGCAAAAAATGTTGTTAGCATTCTTAATTACACGAAAGTGGTTTCCATTTTAGCCCCGTATCTCTTTTTTACTCTCAAATTTGTTGTGAATACCAGCAAGCCTATCCTTACTCCGTCTAGCAACGAGTTCGTGTGGTTTACTGATAAACAAAAATGTCGCCTTTCGCAGGGCTTACTCGTCCATTAAAACAAAATAGTGGGCTGGTTACCAGTATTCGAAGGTGATACATGTATGTACGGGTGATAATGCACGATACAAAAACTCAATACATGTAGAACCTCAGAATGCAAGTGTTTCGATTATCACAATTAGTGTTTGTTGAAACGCTAAGTGAGCCCGTGTTTGCAAACTGTTTTGACAAAGCATGCGGGTGCATGATGTACACGAAAACCTTGTAACAATTTGATTGGTGTTGTTGAATACAAAAAAGCCTAGCATTTGCAAACGATACTTGTAGGAAGGACAGGTACTGTAATGTCCTTGGTACGTTTAATAAGTCTGAACTCCTATTAAATAGGTTAAATTTTAATCTGGGTTCTCAATTTGTCTGATCCATACCAATAGTCGATGAGCGGCAAGAAGCCAGCTAGATAGAAAATAAAAACTGAAACGATCTGAATATGATATTACTTCTCTCACACTGATCATCTTTGAGCCAACAGTGATGATTCTCCTCGATAATGCATCCGTAACAATGTGCAACGTTAATTTGATTAATAGTTCCGGCTTCTCCATGGTCTAACCCGAAAATTACACTGTTTTACTGTAGCTAAAGCTAAAACAATTCACAGTAATCGATATAAAATGTCATTGGACATTCAGTGCTCCACATTGACCCAATAACTATTTTTATCTATGCGATGCAAAATATTATAGTATTTTTGCATAGCACAACGTTCTTATCCTTGATCCCAGACAACGCTCCCATATAAAAATTTTACGAAATCTGGGATATATAACCTCGAAAGCATTTCTAAACCACTAAACTACCTTTATTCAAATTTCGAAAAAATTAACGGGTGCTGCCAATAACTAAACTCCCACATACATGTACCTGTAGCAGTATTGTTATGATGCATTGTACTGTGGCGGCGATATAGAAAATTAATACATGGTAGCAACTATCGATATATATTCTATCAAATTACTTATTAAAGACCGCCTTCGCTTCGATATAGTAGCTACTGCGCTGTACTTACTTGACGTGGACACCTTAATTGTGAAATTCTCGTTTTTTGACGCGAACTAACTACTTCGAAGCAGTTTTCTCCTTACTGGTACGCAACGTTCTTATCTACTACGATGTAACTTGCAAAGCTCAGTATCGCGGTACTAACACATTCCTAGTGGGTCATCAATGTGCGATAAGATCTCTAAGTTTTACTTTTGTAGATGTCGCCTTCGCTTCGCAACAAACTATCTATGGATAACCTATACCCTCCCAGCATCCTAGGAAGCACATAGTACCGTGGCAAAACATTTCTAGTACGTCAGCAATAGGCGATAAGATCTCTAAGTTTTACTTTAGTAAATGTCGCCTTCGCTTCGCCCAGTGGATAGCCTAGAAAAGCCATTCTACGTTCAACATATGTACTATATACTCTACATAACGTTGTCGACGTAAACATCGGTATCCTATTTTTACCAATGGGGACCGCCTTCGCTTCGCTCGGCAGCAAGTTTTGGCCAATCAAAATCGCTTTCTAAACCGACAATGCGGCGACGGACCAACTACAGAGATGAGGACAGCAAACTACGTTAGTTGTTTAGGACTAACCGAGCGCCGTCCGCGTTGCGGGCGGTGGCGCAACTTGAGCTGTAACCCGTTCTCTCGCTGTTCCAGCTCGTTTCACTACCTGACCGCTCCCGCCTTCGCTGCGCCCGGCAGGTGCCAAGCCTTGAGTGCACGCCTCGCTTCGCTCGGCGGAAGGTTGCAGAGATAAGTAACGTGAAAAATCATAATATGTACTTGGTAAATGTAGTTATGCAGTGCAGCGCTCCTCAATCCCTACTCGAAAATCTGCCTGTACACTATGTTGTCTGTGTACACTCCGTCCTCCTCCTCTAGCTGCGAGTACTCGATCAGCGCCTTGAACTTGGACCGAGACGTCACTCTTGACAGTGTGACGTACAGCTGACCATGCGAGAAACAGGGTGTCGACAGATACGCCCGAGGTTCTGCACGGTTTGGAGCGAATCGTGGGTTATGAACCCCCGAAGACGAACCGAGATCAGGCTCGTCTTCGTATTCGTTGGAGATGATTTCCTCCCCACCGAGATACATGGGAACCTCGGAACGTTCTGATAGAGGACGTTCCGGAAATGGTGAGGGCGTACGAAGCCCAGAATGGAGTGCAGGCGTAACGCCTGCACGAGCGCTGCCATCACCGCTGACACTCGGAGTGTCACGACGTTCAAGTTGAACGCGGAAATCATGCAGCTGAACAGGTACACGCACAGTCGTGTACCCGGTGACGTCTCGCTCAGTGAGACGCTCAGCCATAGGGGGGCAGTGCGAACTCGCAGTTCCAAAGGGAACTGCGCACGGAATACGCGCCTCCATAGCTTCATTATGGAGGCGATGGATCATATGACGCCTCGAGAAAGTCTCGAAGCGACGTTGCGCCGCAGTGATGCGGGCGCGGTAAGATTTCGCGTCTTTATTGAAGTTCTCAACAAAGGCGTTCCAAAATTGACAAAGTGCCACCCACTCGGGCACTTTGCTCTTGCGCGAAGTTCTCTTCGACGCATGCCATCGGAGCTCATGGAAGAGTCCGATGAAATAGTCACGCCTTTGATTCGTCATCGGATCAAAGTGCTGAGCTTGCAGCCTCCGCGTCATCAACGATGGCGCTGCACACGTACAGCGGAATCGGGTTCGGTGGCGAAGTCGCACCGAACCTGGAAGCAATCTCGGATGCACTTGGCATCCACGGAGCGCGTTCTGTAGGGACAGAACCGTGGAGATGAAGGCGTCACTGGCGTTGGCGTCTTTTCTTCTTCTTCGTCACACGAGCGCTCGGATCGTCTTCACGGGGTCGACGCGACCATGTGACCGCCTCATGCGCGACTGCGGCCGACTCGGAGTCGGCTGCTGAGGATGGGACTTCCCCGTCCTCCATGGGGACATCACTGATGTCCGACCCATAGTCGGTAGGCATGCTACCGTCGGTGCTCCACACCGACGAACCCTCGAGGATCGTCTCCGGGGCAGCAGCCTTATCCTTCACGCGCTTCTTGTACTGTAGCGCGTGGTGTTCGTCGACAGAGAGTGTAGACTCTGTCGTGGAGGTGCTTGCTTGCTCAGGCACATAGGTGCCGGCTGATGCAGGCACGGACGTAGCAGAGTCTACAGAAGCAGACTCTTGCGCTGTCGTTGTCGTTAGCGAGCTCATTGCTGAATGCATTACCCCGAGTCGGTTCCGACTAGAACGATCCATCAGGAACCCATGTAGCAATGCTCCACAGTTACGATTAGCTTCGTCTACCCACGTTGGTTCGTCGTAACCGCGCCGGTGCACCTGAAATTCACGGAGTACCCGTCCGTATTTGGTCTTCCTCCCGGTCCTCATGTCCGTGATCTTCTCAACTTCGTATTCGCCCTCCGCCAGATCTTCATTCCAACTATCCTCAGGTAGTAGGGCTTCGTCGAAGGCGATCCGTTCCAATCTTGGTGCGACCAGCTCCACTTGGGGACGGTCCGAGAACTCCTGCACCAACTTCAGTATAGATGTGTGCACGATCGGGACAGTATAGAGATGCACGATCGGGAATAACTGGTAGCTCGTACCAGCTACCTGTAACTTCACGGAGGATTCGTTGATCTTCTCGGCTACTCGGAACGGGCTTTGCCACATACGAGCCAGCTTGCGTGCGTAACCCTCTTTCACTCAGCCCAAGGACAGCCACACTTGAGATCCGGTCTCGATCGGGTGCAGTATCACAATTTCATTGTGTTCCAGTGCCCGCTCGCGGATCGCCTTGTCAGACGGACATTGGCCTGATCTCGTGCTTGGGCGTAGTAGCGTTGAATCTGATATCTCCACCGCTAAGGATCTTGATAACGTGTTCGTGTACTCCCAGATGGGACGGTAGCCTCGAGCGTAGATTGTGGGTCCCAGCCATGTATCAAATACAACGGGTATCCCCATGGATCCGATCTTGAGCCGTGTTGATCGCGAAAGTAAGTCGTCCCGCAGACTCGTCCCAGTCACGCTGATCCAAATCCTGAACGTACATCTTCAAAGCTATCGTGACGGTTCGTACCATATGTACGGCGACCGCGTTCGCTTGTCGTTGATACGCCATGGCGACACGTTGTCTCTGTCCCAGAATTCGGTTGAACGATCGGAAGAAGTCCGACATGAAACCTGACTCTCGATCGGGTCGGAACCCCTCGCTAGCTCCGAACCGTCTGAACACACCTTCTTCATACGCCTCAGCAATAGTCTGTGCCGTTCGGGAAGCGCTAGCCTAGACGATCACTTAACTGTTCAACAGACCCACCCAGATCAGCAGCTCGGTGTTGCCCTTGAACGATTTTGGGAGTGAAGGGATGTGATCGATCGCTATGATCTGGAACGGATTTGTAGCTTGGATATTTCCTGGCGACTCTCCTCGGATCGTAGGCTTCCCTTCCCAGTCAAGCAGTCCGAACATTCTCCTACATTCTTCTGCACACTCCAATAAAAAGCCTTCAGTGAAAGCAGTTCTTGATCCGTTGGCATGTGCAACTGATCCCGTGATGACCTCCTTCTAGACTTGTATGATAATGGTGCAGTACATCAGCATGCTGCGACGCTAACACCACCAAACGCACCTGCCCATCTCTATCGGCGTCTGATCTCTGCGTAGGTGGGCAGTAGAGCAACAGATCATCGGCGTCTATCGCGTATTGTTCCGCCACTTTTCCGTAATCTCGTGCTTCTTCTTGGGTCAAGCTTACGACTTCACTTTTTCATGCCAGCCGGCCATGTGTCTTCATCTTGGGCCTGCCGGATACGATCCGTACGTAGTTGCTGTACAATCTCCGCTCGTAAGACTGTAAGTTCGGATCGGTCCCTCACCCGTGATCTCGTCATTGCTGCCGCGATCTTCACCGGCTGATCTTCTTCCTTCTTGATCTGATCGGTGACGACTTCGTCTAAACGGCTCAAGGTTGCTACATCGAGGAGTTCTGTTTCTTTTACCACATCAGCGCCTCATTGCAAGTGTAATGCTTCGCTAGCCAATCGATCGGCGCTCGCGTTCCAATCTCTTTTTACATGCAACAGCTCGTGACCCGGCTATTCTCGAAGTTGATCCAGCACTTCCTGCTTCATAACGTCAGACCTGGGGCTTTGCAATCGATCTCACCCGAACTTGCCGGATCACCAAGTTGGAACCCCACAGGTCATGATGCGACCCGGTCTAACGTTTTTAACATCTCGAGGCCTAGCAGATGACCGCTATATTCCGCCTCGTTGACCGTCATACCTTCGGCATATCAGTATTGGGTCTCCAGTATCCATCCTGGTAGCTTCCACACAATTGCGCCAAACGCGCCTCCATCGCTTTTCACCCGGGTGGAACCGTAAAAACTCACAACCAACAGTTCTTCACTCGTTCGGAGCAGGGAATCGCGATCTGGGTCTTTCTCGTGGTCTCCTTCTTCGGTGCGATATGGATCAACGCTTGATCGACTTCCGATCTCAGCGAGATGCTAGAGGCGATAGCCCCTAGAATTACATCCTCTCCTTTTGTTCACTTCATCACTTCGAGCGTTCACTGAGACATTTCCTTCGGCCACTAGGTGCAGCTGTTTTTCAGCCTTTTAATGCTTTATACAGTAGGGCGGTAAACCATTCACCCCTGCAGCACAATGGAGGGCTCCCACGCAAGGATGATGCGGCAGGAATGGCATGTGCGCCTTTTGAAATTGCGTTTTCGAGTGCAATATTAAACGAGGTTTTAAAAATAGCGGCATTTTCCCTCTCTCGCTGGAAATGATGCTGCAAATGATTGTGGGGAGCAACAAAGGCGCCACATCACAAGGCAAGCAGCAAACATCGTCAATACCGCTAGTTCGCCACCGCGCCGGCCTTCAGCCACATTTAATAGGATAAGCTGTTTCCGTTCGTGTTCAAATGGCGATGAAGAGGCGGAATCTTATACACTGAACGTCGCCAAGCTGACCCTAAAACTGTTGGTGGAGCCTACTGTGAGACCCCGGTTTAAGGGCGACTTTGTTGATGCTAGTGTATCGGGTGGCAAGCTGCTCACGTACGAAGAGATGGAGGAAGTTGTAAAGTTGAAGACGGCCACCGCTGAAGTGAAAGCGAAAGCCGCAGCAGCGCGGAAGGCGGAGGCTGCGCTCTCAAGACTGCACGACAGACAGCAGCTGCTGTTGCTAGCTTAAAACGTCGTGAAGACGCACAACAAAAGAAGAGAGCGCGTATAGTTGCGCGCGGGAGGAAGAAATTAGCTGCGGTGAAGCTGGGTCCAGCTGAAGGGGGGGGATCGATGAAATTGTAGATTTCGCTGATGTTGAGATAGTATCTCAATACTGAACGCAAGTGCTTTGGAGGTGCTATCATTGGGGCCACCTTTTTGTGAGCGACTTGATATATCTTGTATTTCATTAGGTGACCACCTACACATCTGGCGCGGATAGTTTGCCTGGCAGCAACAATTCATTTTAATTACATTGCAAGCGTTGTGTGACGGCACGGCCAACGTGGCGCCCTTCTCGGCGTCGCTCTTGATGACCGACTGGTCCATCTCGTCGCGAGGATTATGGAGTTTTTCTGACGGGTTTTCGTCCTACGCACTCGCAGTGAGACTCGCAGGAGTCATTGCGGTAGACGTAATGTACCCACTACCATCGCTCTAACTGTCAACGTGTAACTGCTACGAGAGGTGGAGGCACGGTGAGCATTAAGGCCTTATCGTCGATGCTAATAATACTTGAAGTAGTCTCTATGTAAGCTTTTTTTACGGCCTCATAAGGCCGTGTTCCCCAGTAATGCATATTATCCTAAAACGCAAACTGAGCGTCTATTATGCTTATATCATAATATCAGTTCAGTTGTACGTTTTCGTTTGATAAAAGTGTTCGGAGAGCCAATGGTCGCATTCATCGTAGCAACGGGCACCCAAGAGGCGCCTCCAGGAAGAAACCGAAACCGAACAACGACCCTTCAACACAAGCGCAACCCTTCAGCACAGAATATTAGTGTGCCTTCTTCACATTACCGATAATACTAATCTGAGAAAATGATTGATAGACGGATTTTGCAGGACATCTACAGGACAGACATTGTGATTTGCACTTTTTAACCAATGGCAGAGTAGGCTAAGATAAATCAAAGCCAATCAGTTTGCTTGTTCACTTTTAAGTTCCTACAGTATCCTCCTCAACCCGCTTCCGCTGGTTGGTTTGGTTCTATGCTGGGAGCAGTGTTCGCAAGCATATTGCTATTGGCGAGGTTGCCAGAAGTAGATTAGTGAGTTCGTTTAAGATGCAATTCAGGGTGAGCTACAGCCTTACAAAAAGAGCTAAAAATGAGCCCCGGTCATCAACACAGCTGACAACATATATTTTGTAATGAGCCAAACAGAATGAGTGTGTAACGGGGTTACACACAAGTGGCTACACGTAGCCACTTGGTTACATGGAGGGTTCTCGAACGTTGGTGTAAGACACACCAATGGTTACACTTTGCAGACCGCTGGTCTGTATGCATTTAGGCTTCCTATAGGTAGATTAGCATTTATTTCTACCAATTAGATTAGCAGGGTTCTGACAGCCATCGGATGGCAGAATACCTTTCATATAGGATATCAGTTTTAGGAGGAAACCCAGTCCAGACATAAATCATAAATAACAGCTCTCATTTTAACCCAAAACGGCTTTTAGCTGTTCTTATTTTAGTAAATCTATACTTTCGTCCGAAAGTATAGTTAACCTACGTTTAAGCAAACTACGCTTCCTCGTACACGTGCGCTAACGTGTAAGCCGAAGTAGTGGGCACAGAGTTGGCCCATTACACCTGGTAGCACTTTGTAGTCCGTCCAACGACCGACTACCTGACTTGTTCGTATGGAATACGAACATGGGGCCGAGAACCAACCCATGTACGGTAATCCGTCCATGCGTGGCCCGATCGAGTCTGCAACGCACATTGCGCGTGCAGACTGCCCCCACCTGTCGGATCCAGAGTGGGAAGCTCTCCAAAGACTGGCAACAGTCATTGGGGAGGCGGCCGTAGCGACAATGCTACGGACGTTGTCACCGACAGAGCAACACCGTGTTGCTCTGGGCTTCATAGTCAAGGAACAGCGAGATGCTGCTACCGCTACGGCTACGACGGCGTCGTCCGGGACGACGCCGCGCGTGCAGACATTGAAACTGCACGTGAGCAACTATGTGGGAAAAGAGGGGGAACCTCTTCTCCAATGGCTTGTCGAGGTCGACACTGCCATTGCAGCTCGACGCATCTTCGACGATCCGTCGAAGGTCGCGTTCGCCATGTCATGTCTTGGCGGACGAGCGAGGAGCTGGGCGTACGAACGCCGGCTCACGGACGCTACGTGCTTCGGTACGTACGCGGAGTTCAAGGAGGAGCTCAGACAAGCGTTTGAGCCTCCTAAGAACGAGTTCCTCGACCTGCAGCAAGGTAAGCATGACGTTCATGCTTACGCCCAACGTGCGCAATACTTGGTCTCGAATATCGTGACCAACCCGATGGACGACGCGACCAAGGTCGTCACGTTCATGAAGGGCCTGAGGGATGGACCCGTCAAGATCTACCTCTTCCGAGAGTACCCAAGTACTCTCGAAGCTGCGATCACCCTTGCCATGCAAGAGGAATTTAGCCTGCGGCAGGCTAAATTGCATGTGAACGTGCCGAGGATGGCACGTCCGGTGATGAGAGCGGGAGGTCCGACACCTATGGACCTCGTGAACGCTACGGCTGCTGGTCACCAGCAGCGGAACAACAGTATTGTGCGGTGTTTCCGATGCGGATACACCGGACACTTCGCGCGTGAGTGTACAGTGGCTGTGCACAAAGCCGGGGGTCGACGTGGAGATGCCGGGCATCGCCGCGATCAATAAAAAAACGCGCGGAACCAGTAGGCGCGGGGCGCCCTGCTGGCAGTGCAGTCACGCCTGTCTACAACGAGCTAATATTCTGGAGATACTATCGATCTCTGGTCGTGGCCACAAACCTTGATAAAGAAAAGTGATAGTGACTTTTACCGCCAAAAAGTGGATCGTGCTACGTGAAATTCTCTCACTTGGGATCCAAAGTTGACAAGCAATAGCAGTGCATCATGCATGCCGTCGATTTACGTTCAGACTGTGTGGAAAACCCAAGGAGCAACTCTAAAACGAGTTGCATTACTAGTCGGCGGCTTACAATCAAACCCAGTTTGGGCATTTGAGCACATATATGTTGGAACTACATGTACTCGCGTCCAAAAAGCTGATGGGCTACGATGTTTGCCTCTTACCACTTCCTATCACCGCGAAAAGTTACTGAAGTGACGACGACAGTCCTCCGAGCCTAATGCAAAGCACCCTTGTTAATCGACGCGAAGATGCTGCGGCCTCGAAGAAACAGCAAATGAAGCAGCATGATGACCACCACGGAAATGGAGGTTGGTCGCAGGCACCAACGCTGGTCGCCATCAACCTCATGCATCGAAAGTCTCCTTTAAAGCGACCGCACTGACGTCACATGGTCGCTTATAAATGGTGGTAGCAGGACGAAATGACGCAGTCCTGTCCGCAACACTGTCCGTTTAACATTGTGTGCGCCACATCAATTTAATATCAGAATCTTCTTTCATCGTATCCCCCTTCACATCCGTCTTCAACTTCCACCATGTATCACGGGTTTCAACTAACTCTCACAGGTTGACGCGAAATCAGCTTCATTATTGACGCTAATCCACCGCCTGCCCCTCAAAGCCTACGATGCTCTCCAAGGCTCTCCGCCGCTCCTCGCTGCACCGTCCTGCCGCCTCCGTTATGAAGTACCACATTGGAGTGCGTGAGACGCAGCTGGGTGCCGACGCGTTGGCCAAGCAGAAGCAGCAGCTGCGCACGCAGGGCGCCGCCGCTGTGAGCCTCGACACGCCCATATTCCAGGTCTTTGGAAGCAATACGGACATCGGCAAGACGATCGTGTCCGCCGGTATCTGTCGCAGTGCCGCCACACTCGCTGCGAGCAACGGGGGGCGTGTCGAGTACATTAAACCCCTTCAGACCGGCACAGACGACGACATCCCCGGGTCTTTCCCTGGTGACGCCTCCTTCATCGAGAAGCACGCGCTACTCAAGAATCAGAACCAGGGAGAGCTTCAATGCTCGACTTTGTTCTCATGGAAGAACCCCGTGTCGCCGCATCTTGCAGCGCAGATGGAGGGTTACACCATCACAGACGAGAAGCTACTGGAGCTGCTGTCCGATAAGCTTAAGACTATTAACCAGGTCAATGGAGCTAAAGCTGCCGACAGTCTGGTACTCGTGGAGACGGCAGGAGGTGTGTGCAGCCCCTCGGCCTCTATGAGGTTCCAGGTGGACGTGTATCGTGGCATGCGGCTGCCTGTGGTGCTGGTTGGAGATGGCAAGCTCGGTGGAATCTCTACGACCATGTCAGCGCTCGAGACGCTGTTGATTCGCGGATACGACGTCGCTGCAATCTGTTTGATTGAGCAGGACGGTCTGGACAACAAGGCGGCACTTGAGCCTCGCACAAGCGAGCTCGGGATCCCGATCTTTACGATGAACGCTGTTCCTCCCATGCCCAAGCCGCTGGACAAGTGGTTTGAGGAGCATGACAAGGTGTTTGCTGATGTCAACAAGGCGCTGAAGACCTTCCACAAGACTCGACTGGAGAGCTTCAAGCACATGGAGGAGCGCGCTGAGCAAGTGTTCTGGTGGCCGTTCACCCAGCACAAGAAGGCTGGCGGTCTGTCCATGATTGACTCGGCCCACGGTGACGAGTTCAGTGTATACCGTCCGGATAGCAACACGGTGGAGCCGCTTTTTGACGCCTGCGCGAGTTGGTGGACACAAGGTGTCGGACACGGGAACTCGAAGATGGCAACAGCGTTGGCGTACGCTGCTGGTCGCTACGGCCACGTCATGTTCCCAGAAAACGCACATGAGCCTGCTCTGCAGCTGAGTGAGAAGCTGCTCGCATCGGTCGGTAAGGGCTGGGCCTCACGCGTTTACTTCTCGGATGACGGATCCACAGCCGTCGAGGTGGCTCTGAAGATGGCGTTCCGGAAGTACGTGCTAGACCACAAGCTGGAGTACAGTGAGTTTATGTCGGATGAAGCGACGGGTTTTAAGATGGTCACGCTCGCTCAAGCCAACTGCTACCACGGTGACACGCTGGGTGTGATGAACGTCGCGGAGAAGAGTGTGTTCAACGAGAAGCAGCACCCCTGGTACCGTCCAGAAGGCGTCTTTCTCAAGGTCCCGACGATGGCACTGCGCGACGGCGAGTACGTGGTTTCGATCGACCCTGAGATAGACGGTAACGCTAAGACCGAGGAGAAGCTTCCGTCTCTGAACGCTGCGTTCGATGCTTCGCGTGACCAGAGTCCGCTGGCCGATGTCTACCGCAAGCATGTGGCTCAGACGATTGACGAGACGGAAGAGAAGAACGTCCGTGTGGGTTCAGCGCTGATTGAGCCTGTGCTGATGGGCTCTGGTGGCATGTTCCTGGTGGATCCACTGTATCAGCGTATGCTGGTGCAAGAGTGTCGTGCTCGTAAGATCCCGGTGATTTACGACGAAGTTTTCTCGGGTTGGTGGCGTCTGGGCGTGGAGTCTGCACGCGATCTGCTCGGTGTCGACCCGGACATCGCCTGCTACGCTAAGCTACTGACTGGAGGCGTGGTCCCCATGGCTGCCACGCTTGCTTCGGAAGAGGTTTTTGACACATTCTACGCCGATTCCAAGGACGAAGCTTTGCTTCACGGGCACTCCTTCACGGCGTATCCGATGGGATGTGCTGCTGCCGTGACGGCGCTGGATATGTACGAGATTTTCAACAATGCGAGCGCTCCTACCAAGGACGCCACTCGCGCTTACTGGGACGTCGACGCTCTTACGGAGCTGTCCAGTCGTCAGTATATTGAACGTACGTTCGCTATCGGTACAGTGGCGTGCGTGGAGCTGGCGTCGGAGAATGTTGGATACGCATCGACTGAGGCTGCTGAGCTTATCCAGGTGTTGCGTAAGAACGGTGTGTACGCTCGGTCCCTGGGTAATGTGCTGTACTTGATGTGCTCTCCGCTCACTACGCAGGAGGACTGCAACAAGTACCTTGCGACTCTAATCCACCAGATCGAGATCCTGCAGGCCAAGAAGTAAGCGACACAGGGCTTAGAAGAGGGAAGTTAACGAATCGTATATAAAGATGTTTTTGCCTGAATCTCGCAGTAAGAGAAGGCTGGTTTAGGAAATCACACACCCTGGAGCGGGGGTCTCCGCTCCACCTGCGTCCAGTCGCTTCTTGTCGATGATAATGTTGAGCTCCACCATGGCGTCGTCGAATTTGCTGATGAATTTCTGGCGATCGGGCAGCGTTCTCATCTCTCTGTCGTGGATCAATCGGTTGCGCAGAGTTGCAACATAGCGGATGGATCGGACCGTGGGTACTGGGATGGCGCTCTCCATGGTCGAGACCTTCTCGTGCAGCCCCTGGCCGTGCGCATTGAACTCTTTTACCAGCAGATATTCGAGCTCCTTGGACGCCTCGATGACGAGTTGGTAATCGTTGTTCGAGTGCACGAACCCCTTGCTAGGAGCATTCCCCATAATGGGTTCTGAGTGGGGATTTCGAGAGTGGGTAACCCCCCCCCACCCAAAAAAACAACAACTATCCACCCGCCACAAGAGAAAATCCAATCGTGGGCGAGACTGATAGGTGCAGACAGACAAACATGGTGGATAGATATAGATGTAGCAACCGAGCACAATTTGTATCCTTGTTTCATTCTGCAAAAAGCGATGGCACCAACAACCCGCAGCAAAAGACAAGTTTCAAAAGCCACGAAGGCTCCAGCACCAGCGACGTGCAAGAAAGCTGGTCGCCCCAAGTTACACCGAGCCCGGAAATGCCGCTTCTGCCATATAACGCTAAAGACACCCCAAGGTCTGTTGAAGCATCTCTCAAAACCATTGATGTCGATCCATCCGTCACTAACCAAAGTCACAATTTCACCGTCAAGCTCGACTTGCATGACAGTGATTGACGTTTTTGGTAGGCTCCGTCAAGGAGCGACGTTGCGAGGTGAAACGCGCTTGGCAGCTCAATGACGGGGCTAAACACCTATAGGGCGGCTAAAAGTGTGGAGTGTTCTACTTTGTAGAACGGCATACCAGTCGTATACACCCAACGAGCAAATTGCTCCTGGAACATCGTCACCACCGTCTCCTGAAGCTTGGGCTTGTAGGTGTCCATGATCTTCGCCTTAGGCAGCTTGACGCACGTGCCGTTGACGTGACGACGGACCCGTGCAATGTGGTTACTGCCTTGAGTATGGATCAGCTTTCCACATCTTCGGCACCACACGCTGTTGTCTTCGTCGATGCCGACGAGCTTCCACGCAGGATCTTTCTGACGTCCCGCACGCGCTACACCCACGCCCTTCTCTCGAGTTGGCTGAAGATTGCTGCATGCAGACTGGTCAGCACGAGGCGGGCCCCGGTGATCCATGCGGATCGGCGGATGCAGGCGAGACTTGAGGGGTCATGACGAGTAGTGCTGGGGTCGTACAGCTGAACGGTCGACCTACCACTAGTACGCTCTGAGGGGGTAAGTGGCCCAATGAAACTCCGTGAACCCCTTTTGCGATAATACTTGACGGAAGTATGCTTTATTTTGTGTAACGTACATGCAGTACATTGGACCAAGCTATCTTGTTAGCAAGTGGAGGCATCGGGTCACGGTACCGTGGCCCCGACACTGCTCCGTTCTGTAGGAGTGCGCCCTGCTTAAGACAACGTGGAGACTTGATGGAAGCCATAGCACCCGAAGTCGCGTCTGGACGAGCCGGTTGAAGCTGCCGAGCTTTCCAAGAGCAAGTGGCTGATTGAGTCTTCTTCTACAAGCCTTCGCGTCTGCTCTCTCGCAAGCTTCACAGAGAACGATGGTACTCGACAGCGAGAGGTTTCGCGGATCAGCTTGTGGAACTGGACGTCGCGCGCTGGGCTGGGTCGTTGGGGCTAAATATTGTGGTGAACGAGTTGGTGGAAGGCGCGGACTTGTACACTCCGAAGGTGCAGCAGGGCCAGGTTTTGTTGTCTGAAGAGCACAAGAGCATAATCTTAAGACGGTAGAGGGTTACGAGAGCTTCAGGAGGTATCGCAAGAAGAGCGGACTGGAACAGGCAGGCATGACTTGTGGAGCTGGATACGAGCTGCTGTTGTGTGGTGCCAGTGGAACCAGTAAGGCTATGACGGTGAGCACTGTGGCTCACGACTTGAAGAAACGTGTGCTACTAGTGGGCTTCCCGTCGCTGCAGGTAAGCATAGTTACCAACGCAAACTTGCGAGATCTCTTCCATGAAGCTGACATAAGCAACGCTGTGCTATTCGTTGACGAGTGGGAGAACATCTTCCTGCAATATGACGGCGGAGTCACTGGCTATTGAATGCGCTGCATACGAGACGTACAAATGTATCGTGTTTCTTGCGACCAACCGGCCATTCGACCTTAACGAGGCCGTACATCGTCGTATCACTGCCCGTGTTCGAGTTCAAGGCGTCCGATCACATCCAACGACGGAAGATTTGGGACGTTTTGTTGCTGTGTGGCGCTCTGAGGACTGAGGAAGGCATCGACTGGGACGAGATCGCAAGCTCAGTGGTGGCTTCATCAAGAACGCCATCTTATCGCCGCTCCTGAGGGCCATTTCGAGAAGTGGCGATAGACCGTGACCTCTCAAGTTGACATCGTAACGGGTTGTGCATTGCAGGTGCGTGGTCGTCTAAGCATGAAGACATTCGACCACCGTGTTCTGTCTACTAACGGACTCGATGATTTGATTGTCGAGGACGCAGTGAAGGGCAAGCTGCGTCGGCTTGTGTAGTTCGAGAAGGCTCGCAGTGTTATGGAGGCGGAGGTATACAGGAAATTGAAGCCTTGGCGTCTTCACCATGGCTGATATCACCGCCCGCCTGGAGGAGACGGACACATACTTCACGGAACTCAATGTGTGGCGCGAGCGACAAGATCTTCACGACAATGGCTGCAATCTCACCAGTGTTGTCAATAAAGACTACCTAACTACATTTTGCTGATGCTGCATAACAACCAGCGCAGTTTCGTTTGGACTTTCGAGACAGCTATTCTCGTTGGGCGTTAGAGAGAACGGGGTCGCTGTCGGACTAGCTGAACATTGACACGAAAGGTTAGGTAGCTGAATATGAACAGAATGAACTGAAGCGGAATGGTTTGAACAAAAAGTCGATGTATGAGAAGTACGAATATTTGTTTGCACGCTTTCTTTACTGATGGCCGGCCTGCCAGTTTTCAGCTATGAACACAAGGTCGCACACCATGGACGGCGTTAGACTACTGTGCGTAACGGTGACAATATTTCCGCTAGTGGAGAACGCACGTTCCGACGGAACGCTTGTTGCCACAATGCCGATCCACTTCCTCACAAGCCGGCCAAAGTTAGGATAGCTGGAGGTGTTGACACGCCACCATACAAATGGATTTGTGGCACTTTTCACTGTTGTAACAGCCGCCAAATAGCGAGTAAACGCTTTACTGCCGTCTTCTTCTAGCTTGGTCGGGTGTGCAGGAACTTCGTCGGGACCAAACATGTGATCATACATGTAAAGTCGCACCTGCTGGTCTGTTTGAACAGGAATTGGAGTTTAGGTCTGGCAATCTTCACTTGGCAAATTTTCTCGAGCCAAATCCACTATTGCCTTTACCACTTCCTTGCACGCACTTGGGGTGTCAGTCGGGCTTAAATGTGACATTCGCTTGGCTACCCTTGGATCCAGAAACGAAACCCATTTCAGCTTGCTTTCCTCCAGCGATCGGAATCGCTTCGTGTGCAGCGCCAGCATCGCTTTCCGGCATTCATTCATCATGATTTCGATTTCATGAACATAGTCCTCATCTCCAGCTTCTGCAACATTCGCATCAAATAGATCGGTTCTTTCTAAGTGCTTCCTAATACGAGAGAGTGCAGGCAACACCAATGGCGCCGTAGGATACGTCTGTCCACCGAGCTCCGTCGAAGCAACCGCAAACGGCCCCAGTAGCAACTGTAGGCACTTGATAGCAAGCCATTCCTCCGGTTTTGGTCAGCGTAGTTTCGTTCCCATGTCCTGAATTTTTTTGCGTCCTTCTGAACTCTTGAGGTAGGCAAAAAGCTTGACCAAGGCTTTCTCTAGAGTAATCAGTCGCTGCAGCATTTCCCAAGAGCTGTTCCAACGGGTAGAACAATCAACAATAGGTCTTAGAACTCGATCCGATTTCACGTTGCAGTGCTGAATCTGAATTGCACCAAGCCGATTGTTCCCTTTCGGAGATTTACTGAAGTATACTGCCAACAAACGAAAGTGCTGCACGATTTTCCGCAGTGCACTCATTTCGTTACGATGCCAACCGGCAATAGGGTTGCCCAGAAACGTTTCCATCTCTCCAATTGAAAATTCTTGAAGATCCTCAACTGTACCTCGCTCTTCGCGCGATAGAGCAGACTCCTCTTCACGGTCTGCAACTGCTTCAACACACTCTGCTGCAACATCCTCAGCCCACGCAGGTTTCGAAACATTGTTATCAGTCTTTGACTTCTTGATCATTGCCCCACCAACGACTAAGTGAAGACTGTGAGCAATCACGCCATGTGTTTGATGCCCAGTTTGTCACCAGCGGCGATCATATTGGATCCGCCGTCCCTCAGAAATCTCACACACAAGCGCTTTGGTAGCGACCAATCTTCTAGAATACGAGTAATAACAGCCGCGATATTAGTGCCATCGTGAATACCAGGAAATTTTTGAACCTCCAACGTCCAACTCTTAGAAATGAAATCCTGAGCAACGTAGTGAATGGTCAGCGAAATGTAACTTTTCGAATTCCTTGCTGACCAGATGTCACACGTGATCGAATAGTACACGCAGTTTACTGTGATGTCTTCCCGCACACGTCTACGATATTCTTCGGCCAGCGCTATGATTGCCTCCCTCAATTTTGCGCACGTCGGAAGTGTCAAAGTCACACCGTCCAGAAGCCGTCGTCTTCCGCAATTAGCATCGGGCGGAAGTGGCACACATCCCACTCGGCTAGAAGCTGATTCGCACGCTTCTGCTCTTTGTCTGTTATTACACGGAGCTTTCGTTTCTTACACGGAACGTCCACCGAAGCGAAGGCACTGTCGAGATTGCGAATAACGGGCCCTCCTTCACCACGGTCCCGGTGAGCTGTTTGAGCAACAAATGCTGCAAGTTCATTAGGGTGAAATGCCTCCACATGCTGCGGAACCTTGGACTTCCCAACGCGAAATTTCATGTTTGTATCGCACAACAAGCAATACGCCAAGTTTGCATGGTCGTTTGTAAGGTCATTGGGAGAAATTTCCCAAAGCTCTTCCTTTCGCACTAGACGGGCAACGTGCCACGCATCTTTCCGCTTCTGGCGCTTCATGACGTACAGCATGGGTCCGGTGGCGGCTTCGGCTTGCTTGCGTAGTGCCTTGACATCAATAACAGCGTTTTCATTCTCGATTGCTCTAGCGAATCGGGACCTTGTGCGCTGCAGTGAAGGCGACGGGGCCAGCTGCGGTACGTCTTGCTGTTGCTGATGGTGAAGCTGAAAGTGCTGTAGTTGTAGTAGCAGCTGTTGTTGCTCCTGCTGACGTTGGTGTTATTGAAGTTGTTGATGCTGGGCAGGATCAATTGCTGCTGGTGACGAGAAGATGGCGTTGGAGGCGGACCCTGGTTAAACGAACGATTAGGAGTTCGATAACCGCTTGGTTGGGCTTGATGGAGAGAATCCATAATGGAAAATGCCGACTGTCTTCGAGACAGCAGCGCAGTCGCTCAAGTTTGTTACATGTATTTTTAAGTTTGTATGGTTAAGGCTTGCGTCATCAAGGTTGTACAAGGGGGCTCACGGACTGCAAGGAAGGATTTAGAAGGTGTAGAGCTGAACCCCCGGGGTTCGAGCAAACGGGGTTCTAGTACGTTCACCGGTTGTACGTTCCCAGCACTAATGATGAGACGAAAGATCGGATTGGGAGTACGACTCGGGCTTGAGAGAATTGCGACTTCGGCTGGATGCGGGAAAAATCGAAGTGAGGAAACCAGCGGCAACGCAGTTTGAGAGCTACGAAGTTGGCAATCTTCTGCCACCAGTCGTTTCCTTGACGGGTATGCCCCAAATATGAACTGCCGTTTGAATTGCGGTTTGAGTTTTGTTATCCTTTTTGAATTGACGATGCGGTTAGGGAATTAAAAACCCTTAACCCAACCACCCCGAGTAACGAATGAATACCCCAGCTTTAAGAAAAAATCCTGGTTTTGCAGAACCCTGTCCGCATTGGTGCTTCGTACTTTTACTACTGTCCCAAAACTGACTCTGCACCATTTGATATGGCGTGATAAATGATGAAAATATTGGATTTCGGGATCTCCCTACATGATCATTACGAAAATTCCCATACTGCATGATATTATCTGTCATAGATGATAATAGATATGATCTTTCTGAGAGTATCATAGATTCAACGGGTTTGAAGTACGACGTAATTATCTCCTGCTTCTTCAGCACCAGCTTCCTCTCGTTGTGTTCGAACACGAGCTTTCTTAAGATGGCAATAGTGATGCCGCGAGCACTCGAATCCTCACATTCCGCCATAATCTTGCGTAATACGACGTTATAGTTAGCGCCGCCGCGAATTTGGAAAATCCTCAAGAGGAGTGGTTTTCTTTTCGTCTTCAACCTGATGCTCTTCATAGCGCTACTCGTAGTTTTGACAACCTCGTCGTCGAAATAGGTCAAGTGCACTCGTTTTTGCCAGGTGTGTTAAAAATCGTGACGGTGGTTGAAGTTGCACCGCTTTAACAGCATCTGTGACGTCAGCTACGGATTCCTGCGTAGAACGTCGAACCTCAATAGGGTACCCTCGTGACCGAGATGTGTGTGAAAACGGCTCGCGTTCTGTCACGAGTGGTAGCAGTGGTCACCGAACCAGGAACTGGTTGGGCCGGTCGTCTTGCTCGACCGACGAGGTGCTAGAGCTACAACTTCAAGATGGTGAGCTCTGGAAACAGTCGCCGACTGGAGCGACTGCATCCGACGGCTACTATGAGAGTTTGTATTGAGGCGGTGGCAGTCATTGAAGAGCCGCCCAAGAGGCACACAGAGTTGTGGCTTCACGACAGGCGAGCACTGAGGCGGCACGAGGAAATCAGGACGGGTGGCATGGCTGTCGGCGAGCTCAGGCGGTGCATTGGCGTGCTACCAAGGAACAGAGGGGTGTCTGGTCTTCGGTAGCGAAGCACAGAAGGGTGGTGTGCTAGGATCCAGGGGAGAAGTGGACTTCGTGGAAGGTGCGGTGGCGTCGAGCGCCGCCGGTGAATCTGGCAAGGTTAGTGAAGAGAGGGTCAGTCGTGAATTGGCCTGGAATCTAACAAGTTGAGTCAACATCTTTATTGTCTTGGCTTGCTACCCTACCTAGCTACCGACTACCAAGCCTTCGAGTTTCAGCCGTCCGATAACACCGCGTCTGCCGTCCCGCCCCATTCCGGAACAACTCGCGACACGTGGTGGAGACGGCAGAGTACTGCTTCGTTGTAGGATTGCTGAGCCTGAAGGACGCTTTGAAGTGTCTGACCGATCAGAAGCCTTTGTTGTTACGCCTGGAGTCTAAGCACACGAGGATAGCGCGAGGGTGATCCACTGAGAGGTGTCTAGAAAGGAGCAAGCTTCGATCACAAGGACGAGAAGAGCGTATTGGTGTTGGTTGCTGGGGCGCTGAAGTCGAGCTCATACAGAGTTTGTAGGAGAACCGTCGGGGGCAGGGTTGCAGTTTGTACGGTTGGGGTTTGGAGAACGGTGAACGGGAGTTTGTTGGAGAAGTATTGGTGATTCGGTTGGTTATTGGAGATGGATTTCTACGGAGAAAATGGTCCAGGAAGTGACACGCGTCGCAGGGAAGGCAACCGCGCTGATCAGGAAGAAGGGAGGCAGGGAGGCGTACGTGCCGAGGTCGAGCGACTAGAAGAGCGACGTCGAGCTACTGCAGGGAGTCATCCGTGGTTCTCTAGAGACAATTCGGATGAGTATGACGGGACCCCCGAAGAGCAGGAGCAGTCCGGCAATGAGGACGAAAGGCCATCTCAAGGGCATTAGTCTGGCTACGGAGCCGTGTATGACTGCTACTTTGGTGCTGACGAGGAAGAGAAGACGGATCCGACGCAGAGGAGTCCGAGTGGGTTCATTCCTCGATACACTGGACCCGAGGCGAACGGATCGCCCTGCCTTCGGATGGAATTGGAGTGCAGCTAAGGGAGCGGATATGTCTGGCGCGTATGGGATAGCAGACCGGTGTCTCCAGCCTTAGCCATGCCGCCGCGAGTACCGCGAAAGTCGTGAAGAACCTAAGTTGGTAAGCCACGCTACATCGAGTGGTGGTGGGGCTCCGACTAAGAGAAAAATGGTTAAGAAGGAGGTCACTAGTGCTAGTCCGGCGACTACGACTGTGGTGCATTCAGCTAATCAAAGTGTGAACCACCCGGCAGCTAGCACGCTAACTAGATCATGTGGTGGCTGAGCGCCCTGCGATCCATTCATTGCGAGCTCTGGCGCCACAAGCGACGAGCGCGAACCCTCGACAATGAAGGCGACCGGAGGAAGGGGTGGAGGAGCCACACCTTCCTCTAGTCGGGTAGATGGCACAGAAGGTGATCTCGTTGCGGTACGGGCGAATGAAGAGCGAATGGTTGCCGAAGGGAAGGAAGTCGAGAGGATTGATGAAGAAGAAGTCGAAGTAGTGTGTGTGCAGTGACGCGGGAGTTCGCGTCCGAGGAGAAGAAGGACTCTGGAGTGGTCGAGAACGGTGAGGAAAGGCGAGCGAGGAAGTGTTAACCGGGGCCAAGGAAGCTTCGGTAGACACGATTGGAACGTACGTCATCAAGGAGGCGGATGGTGACGATGTAATGATGAAAGGGAGCAAGGAAAAGGAGGGTGTCGGGTCTCGGGTGGACCGAAGACGAAAGTCCTGGAGAGCATTCTGAAGAAGAGCTGCGACGATTCCGCGCAAGTGGTGGCGTCGATTTCCTATCCCAAGGGCGAGATTGACATTGGGAGCTCGGTGTTCTTGGGCTGGGAAGAGACGGAGGACCTTGAGGAGGTTATCGGTTCGGAGTTGGAAAGTGTGTTCGCCGTCGCGGACGAAGTGATCTTGATTCCAGAAACGGAAGAGAGCAGAAAGGGGTGAAGATAGCGGGGGCTTCTGACTGCTCTCGTCTGTTCACAGATGTGGAGCTCGACGCGCTGGAAGCGTGCGAGCCTGGTCAGGAGGCTACGGTTCTTGCTGGTGTGGAACCCGCTGTGGAAGCACAGGAATACGAAAGGGGCTAGAAGACCGACTGTACCCACTCAACGAGGTTGAACTCAAACGACGGATGAAAGTATTTGCGGGAACTAAGAAGGAGCCGTCGATTGAGGCTACATCCGCGTATTTGGGGATACCGGTGGAAGTGTTGGAACGGACGCGCAAGACCGTGCATGGGGAAGTATCTACGCCTGAGTATCAGCAAGAGTGGTTCAGTTCAACGCTGGAAAAGTCGACCGAAGCCAAGAAGGCCAACCGTGATTTCTGCCAGGCGACTGAGGACCAAGCGGCTAGTATGGAAGAGCTGGCCAACGTCGTGGCTACTGAGTTGTCAACTGATAGTGACGAGAGATCGGATATGGCGAGGAACAACTAGTCGACAGGGCGGAGAAACCAGAAGTCGACGATACGGCGGTGGGGATTGAAGTGTGCACCAACATCGTAGTGCCTCTCGAAGTCGAGGGAGTGGCCGCTACGGTCACGGTGGATATGCCGTCTCCTGTTCATCCTAGTCGAAGGGTGATACGCGGTGAGACTATGAGGGGCATTGCTCGCGAGGCGGTCTATCGGATGCTGAAAGAAGACAAGGACGGTTCTACTAAAATGGAAGGTGACACGAAAGGCCCGGAGACCGGAGGCGTACCTCCCTTACGGGGAAAAATGCCCGAGTTGAATCTGGAACGCCTATGGCAGTTCGCTGACAGTGTCACTGTTAAGCGTGAACTGTTAAAGGATTTGTGGATGTTTTGGGGGTGCTGGGTTAGCCGATACTATGCCGAGAATGCTCAACGGATCTGGAAGCAATTGTGGGACCGAGTGAAACGACCGCCATGACCGGTGAGAAGACAACGCAAGCGGCGTCGTCGTTCGCCGATGTGGTTTGACTGCTCGTCGCTGTATGCAGAAATCGTTGATGATGTTGGAGAGTTGGAGTTCCGGCCGGATTGCGATGAAGATGTCTCGCCCTACGTACAAGTTATCCGTGCCGAACGTCCTCCTCCTGATCTTACTCCGAAGCCTGGACTGATGAACGGAGTCACGAGGGATCTCCCTGATGGTTTTGGGGCCAGTGACGGCGATGAGAACGACATGTTCGAGGTGCCCCGAGTCGTCAGGAACGGACGAAGAGTCGTGAGTACGGTGGCGAACTTTGAGGCGCTGTCTGGGGGATAAATCCATTGCCTACCTTCTCAGATGCTAGCCGATACGGGTGCTACGTTCGGTTGGTTGGCCGTCGAGTACTAAAGAGGCTGGGACGGTCGAATGAACCGCTGGGACCATATGAAGGTTGCTTGCGAAGCTCGTCCGGTCATAGATTACGTACCCGAGGCTGGATACGGTTGCCGGTTAGCCTTGGTTCTATGGAGATAACACTGAGATTGCCGGTTGCTGAGTGAGTGTGTAATGGGCCAACTCTGTGCCCACTACTTCGACTTACACGTTACCGCACGTGTACGAGGAAGCGTAGTTTACTTAAACTTAGATTAACTATACTTTCGTCCGAAAGTATAGATTTACTAAAATAAGAATAGCTAAAAGCCGTTTTGGGTTAAAATGAGAACTGTTATTTATGATTTATGTCTGGACTGGGTTTCCTCCTAAAACTGATATCCTATATGAAAGGTATTCTGCCATCCGATGGCTGTCAGAACCCTGCTAATCTAATTGGTAGGAAGAAATGCGTATCTATTAATAGGAAGCCTAAATGCATACAGACCAGCGGTCTGCAAAGTGTAACCATTGGTGTGTCTTACACCAATGTTCGAGAAGCCACTTGTGTGTAACACCGTTACAGATTGCACGTAGATGCCGTTCTAGGTGCTTTTCGGGGCAGTGATCGACGTGGCAGAACGTAAGATGACTCTCAAAGGAACCTGAGGAACGCTAGAGTTGGGAGTGGTGGCGGCACACGAATCATTCATGACCACAATGGTCACGTCCGTGCGCTTGTCTTCAATGAGACAAGCTCTGGTTATGACCCAGCGTGGTTGGCGACGTTGGATAGAATGCTCGGTTCTGATTGAAGGATCGCTGGGTCAGCCACCTACGTTGTGTATCGCGCGTTCATTGTGCACGGTTGAGGATAATAAGGTGAATGTGGAAGTATGTATCGCGTCTGCAGAGGAATGCTGGGTCATGAAGGGAACCGTGGTTTCGTCTACTTCCGTGATCCCAGAATCGGCTTTCGGTTTTGAGAAGATGGACACGAGCTGTGATACGACGGTCAAGGAGACTACGGTTAAGTTTGCGGACGCTCCTGAGGTTGTGAGCTCCGTTACAGAAACCCAGGGTGAGGTCCTCTGTAACGAATGGAAAGCCGAGAAACCTGAGGTACCTCCGGAAAAAGGTGAGACGTTGACGGATATCTTCTCGAACTCCGATTTATCAACGGAACAGAGGTCGCTTTTCCTGTCGGAGTTGGATACTTTCTGGGACATGTTCGTGGAGTCGTCCAAGAAACCCGGTCGGACGAAGATGTTGCGAATTGGTATTGATACTGGGGATAGTCTAACAGTCAAGCAATATCCATACCGATTTAGTGCATGACAAAAAAGCAATATAATCTCGATAATAATCGAAATATAGAGAATGAGAATGATAGCACAGTGGAACCAGTGGCGACCACGAATATGGGTGGTGTAGGTAACGACGCTCTGAATAGAGTGGGTAATTTTCGGACTAATTATGAACTTCAAAATTAGTCGGTGTTCAAAATTAGTCTGTGTTGCTTAATGACAGACTAATTCTTGTAAACGCATTCAAAAGCTGCTTACATGAATTTGTCTGGCCCAGACTGAATTCTGCAACCAATGTAGGATAATTTTAATTTTTACGCGATGGTATGCACCACATGAAACACCTTCCCCGTATATTGGGGGAGTCAAACCTTTTTTTAAAGGAAGTGAGTACATCTATTTGCCCGACTGAGATTACCCTTTCCCTAGCCCATATTCATTCATTATCGGATTTTCTGATTATACCGTAGCCGTACTAGGTGTACTACGACGTACAGTGTGTTTTGGACGTCTCCAACCGTCTCCGACCCCCCCCCCCTCGTTTCCAGCCGAGAACGGGCTCTGTAAATACGCTGGGATGTGAGAGCCGCAGCGTGCTACGCAGAAGCACTGTCGACAGGTAGAAGAGCTCGACGAGAGTACGACCGAGACATCTTGTAGCGCATGGAGGACGAGCAGCACTAGCAAGGACCTCGTAGTCGTCGCTTCGCCTCTGACAAAGACGAGGTTTCAATATTGTCAGGCACCTGAGGCGTATCTCGCCGAGTACCAGGCGCACTCATTTCAGGTAGGTCTACGGTGTATCATACACGGTGTTTTGATCTAAGCATTGCAAATATTTCTCAGAGCTTTCGCGTCCAAACAAACACAACCGTTGCGCAGTGTAATAACAAGACCCAGTGTTTGGGATCAACTGCGCTTTTAATTCCGACGGAGTGGGGACCATTGCACATAAATTAGCTGTGTAAAACTCGATCTACCTTGACAAACACCAGATGAGCAATCAATTTAGTGTAAAAACCTATTTTCCCTTGGAAGTAGTGGCGGAATGGTGTCCATTTAGCTGTAGACTACACTACAGCCTGCAGTTCGTAAATCGGAAGCGGCTCTGTGAAATGAACCTACGATGTAGAACAAAAGAGCGAGTAGCAAAAACATGTGGTCTATCATCTACAAAGCATGCTTCAGAAGTTTTCCAGCAGCTCAAGCATACTATCGAGATTCCATTTGAGACTCGTTGTAACAATGTCATAAACTACCGTTGGGGTGTTTAGGTAGTACCGACCGCCGGCGCCCAGTGTCACGCTCGGCTGCAGCACTGCATACGAGACTGCATGACAAGGCAAACCCGCAGTTTCGGCCCAGGGGGGACAATTGGTGTGTGCCGTAGTTATCATACTGAGGAAGAAGGCGAAACTCACCAATGATGTGTGTGTATGCTCATGCAGTCCCGCCAACATTTGACTCATTCATTCGTCCAACCAACACGCTAAACCATTCGTATCAACACCACGGGAAGCGCAACTCAAACACAAGCAGTACAAGATCTCGACTGGATTCCCAATCCGAGGGGTGCACGGCTCAGGTACGACTAGCTATCGATGCTCGTTCGGGTTTGTTCGGGCTGGTTCGGGCAGGTTCGGGTTGATACGAAACCGCGTTACATTTCGTTGTTGATGTGCTATCTAATCACCCACTGATAAATGAAATAATGTGTTTGTAGCTAAATGCGTGCGTCCAGGTGACCGATAAATCCAACTCGATTTTTGCTGTTACGATAATTAGATGCCGTCTTTCGCACAACTATTGGCAAATTGGACATGTGTCCGACTGGTGCGCAAATGCACACGCTGGTTTTGACAATGCCGTTCTCCAAGACCTCGAGTAGTGAACCGCATCTTACCTGCCGAAGTCTCCCTATGGAACCCACTTATTAGGTTTCGTGAAGTTTTACCTGTTGCTATGAGGGTTTGCCACGCTATGTCTGGTCTCGATGTGAGTCATTATCGCGAGATTTTGGAATATATTGAGGAGATGTCCCAACAGCTACAGCGTGGAGATTTCAATTGCCGTTTCCAGTCTACATGCTCACAACGTCATGTTCATTGGAGCTGTTTGCCATCTCACGTTGATTTACCGAACAACCGTTCGGGTATTCTGGTACTAATTCGGGTGATTTGGGTGGTTACGTCGATTCGGGCATCGGAATGGAACATTCGAGCTCTGTGTTGGATGCTATGTGTCAACGGGGCTCTCCATCGGGTCCATCGGTTACCCAGCTGAGCCAATCGGGCACCCAGTCGTGTCAATTGGATGCTCAGTCGGGTGGAGGTGACCCTCAGTCAGGTCTATCTGGTATCCAGTCGAGTCAATCGGAACCTCAGTCGTATCAATTGGGTACCCAGTCGCGTCATTCGGGCACTCGAGCTGACGGGGCGCTTACTCCTTCCAACAAAATCAGCTCATTTGAAATATCAAGCCCACCTCGGTGTCGTGGACGATCCAAACCAATAAACGAAGCGAAATCGGCAGCACGAAATCGAGCTGTTACGATGGCCCGCGAAGGCTCTGATTTGTTCAACACAAACCTGAGTCTAGCCTCTGTGAACGCTGCGGTGTCCGCCGATGCTACATAGGACTCATCAGCAGTCCTTATCAATCGATTTAAGCTGTATGAGTTCAACAGAAACCAAGAGCCCCAATCGCCCGAGAAATATCCAAGTTGCTTTCCCTAAACGCTTGATCCCTCAAGAATCTGCAACACGCATATCCCAACCCGACCTCCTCAAGAGATGTAGTGAACAAGAATCGGCTCATCAGGAAAAACATACAGCGGGTGTGTAAAGTGAGCCCCCCCCCCCCAATATCCGTTCATTAAAACTTCAATATCATTTTTGTTGGCAGGCTCGAGTTCGCGCCAAGTAGAGTTTGTGATCGCGATCTCTCCGTCTTGCAGCGTTCCCCTCGAGGCTCGCTTGCTGTGCTTTGATTGGTGGCGTTAAGGATCCGCCAATCAACAGCAGTCAATTGCATGTATACCGAGTTGGCTATTGCTTTGACTGAGAGACATTCAAGCGGAGATTGAAAAAAACTAGAGCTTCATGTCCTTTGCATGCATCACTTCCTTCTCGTCGCTCCAACCGTCCATGGCACGGACACCATGACATCAGTATTTGCAAGACTTACGAGATCGAGTTGTTAGCAAGTGGAAGGCGAACTTGGGCTACACGAAGATTGGCAAGCATCTGTGTATTCCTCAGAGCAGCGCCCGTTCGATCGTTGCCTTCTACAAGCGGCATGGCTACAGTACGATTCATCGCCGTGCAGGACGGCCTAGGCGAACCAATGCCCGCATCGATCGCCGCATTGTCCGCGACGTCGAGCGGAGCCGCTTTGCCAGCTCGGGGTCCATCGCAGCTGGTGTGTCCAAAGATATCGGCATGCAAGTGTCCTGCTCTCTAATCCACGAACGAATTCGTAAAGCCGGGCTGCACAGCAGATCTGCTCGTAAGAAACCGTTCCGAGTTGTAGACATTGCCGTCTCCGCGTTGTCTATGCTAAAAACGTTTGATGGAATGGCACCTGAATGGTGGAACCGTGTACTCTTTAGCGACGAAGCATCCGTGGAGCTTCACGGGACGTCTGGTCGAGTATCCGTGTGGAGAAGAACGCATGAAGCGTTTGACGAGCGCTGTGTCATTCCTACTTTCAAGTCAAGCCGGCAGTCTCTGATGGTGTGGAGTTCCATCACCGCTGAAGGCGTTGGTACGCTCCACTTTTGCGAAGAGTCGGTCACTGGCGATTATTATCGACGATTACTGCGCCAGGAGATTCCAATTACCAAGCCGTTTTTAGGGCTATCAGGGGGGACACTCTTCGTACAGGACAACGCACCGGCTCATCGTGCAAGGCTAACTGCGGGCTGCCTTCGAGACTTGCGGTTGATTTCGCTGGGCCACCCACCACAGAGCCCGGATCTCAACCCCATCGAGAATCTCTGGTTCTTGATGAAGAAGGAGTTGCATAAGAATCCGGCGATTTCGCTGGATAACCTGAAGACTAGGTTGCTAGATATTTGGACTAGCATAGACGATGAAGCAGTTAGAAAATGTGTCTTGTCGATGCCAAAGAGGCTGAAAGCAGTGCTTTCTAGCAACGGTGGTCATACCAAGTACTGAATAGATACTCTGCAAGTAATGAACAAAATCGGTCATTTTTGCATTGGGGGGGGGGGGGCTCACTTTACACACCCGCTGTAGGAGACAGGCGGAGTAGGAGGTGGTGCTGGAAATATTTGGTGAGGGGGTGTTCCCGACGAAGACGCTGGGTGTTGTGGTACAAGGTGATCAAGGGTATTAGGCTTGTGGACGAAGCACTCACTTGAGTTGATACCATCGATTTTAGCTTACAAATACCAACAACGTTTAAAGCCGTCTTAGAGCCCGCTTTATCGGTGAAGCTGAAAACGATCCCACTCCTGTCGCATCAGGTACGAACCATTGTTTTACTTTCCACCTTCTTTTGCAAAGTGTTTAAATGAATATGAATGTTGTAGGCAGAATTACTGGAGCTCATCGCTAAATCAAGGCTGGGTGGCTTTACAATAAGCACTATCACGGCACAGCTGTTTGGATCGAGGCCAGACGTAATTCCAATCAGTCCGCCCGCTACAAGCCATGTCATGAACGGTTTCGTTTTCGCTGACAGCATGAAAGATCTTTTCGTCGGAATATCCACAGAGAATGCTTTTGATTCCGGTGAATTGTGATGTAACGCATTGGTGTAGTGTCAGGATGGATTTACACCTCAAAGATGTATACGTCTACGACCCCATGTCGTCGAGCTATGGTGTCAAAGTGAGAGCTCTAGCTGCAAATTTGGTGGCGTTGCTACCAGACGCTGCTACACGCAAGTATCGGGTCCGATATTATTCTAATGAGCTCGGAGTCCATGGCGATGGCTATAACTGCAGAATGTGCGTTCTTCTAGCGATTTTGAGCTGTTCATTCGTGGTGAAAGACTTAGGTTGCTGAGTAGAAAGGACATTCAATATCGGTATTCCAGATACATTTTCGTGTGCATTTTAATCAGCATGGTTTGACTTTCATAACGACGGCATTAAGTGCTTGCAATTATAGTTTTGGCTTCCCCAATGTCATTTCACTACTGCGAATTCTAACATCTATATGACTTAAATGTTCATGGCGACTTGGGTCGATGATCTTGGGTTCCCTCAAGGTATCCTTAAGGGTTTAACACTTCGGACTTCAGGGGAGGGGGCTTTCGATTTGGCTCGTGGCTTCATTTGCTCTAGCATTGCGATATCGGATTATACCGGTTCAGCAAGTATATTTCGCTCACGCATTGATGACAAGGTCTGGCTCTCTCTCTGCATTGGGGACCTTTCGGGCACTACGCGGGTACTTTCGGGCTGCAAGTCGAGCTAAACAACGAGTGCCTTTTTTTAAATGGCTTATATTTGCGACCAAATCTTGCTTAGAATATATTAGACATCAGCCACCTCCGCAAGTGGCTTACTTGTTCTAGTGCATAAATACGCTGCTTATTCCGAATACAGGCCTCGGATTGGCAGCTACGGGACGTCGAGGTCCAGTTCTGTAAATCAAGGTCACTGAACATTTTTAACCCGAGTACATATACCACGGCTCAGTTCCCGAGCACTGTTTTGCTCATTTCTAAAGGCCAAGTAACACTTTTTTTTTGCATTGTTCGACTCCACCTAATTAGGTCGTAATTTGGTTGTCGCTGCCTGTTCATGTATCATAGCATTGTGGATATATTTACTACGAATTGCAGGCTCATTTTGGCACTAATGACGTCAAATCTTGATAAGCTGGAGAATAACCAAGTCTTGTTGCCAACGGCCTGGTGAGTTTCTATCCATTAATATACCATGGTCTTCACTTTTTTATCAAGGAAGAAGTTGTAAAGTGTGCCGGTCATTCCTGCTTGGTGTCACTGCAGCTGCTCGACAACTGGAGCAGCTTCACCCTAATGCGGCTCGCAGCTGTCAAACTGGAGACAATGGGTGATGTCAACCGAAGTGTCGGACACCGGAGAGGTGAGAACTTCACGGCCTCTTGGACGGACAGCGCCCACGTGAATTGTACAAGGACTTAGTATTGTTAATTGCATATTTTCATGTGAAGTAAACACATTGATGTCCACATTCAGTGTTGCCTATCGCTCAGAGCATGCGTGGCTGGTAGTACTTGTGCGATAAGATGCTGGCCAGCGCCAGACCCATGGCTTCGCTCACTTCTACAGTTGCAACTCCAGGACCTAATACACTTGGATACGATTCCGTGCAGGTTGGCCCCCGCATCGTCGTGTGCTCCAGTTGCTCCAACTATCCCGGGCATACGACAAAGGATTATTTAGTTGAATTTCTCACTGTCCGTGCGCTGGATATTGATGCGCACCAGTGACACAGAAGTCATCCGACTGCTGTTCGTCTGCCGATCCACTGACAGCTAGTGTTACTTTCAAGATCCTCAAGACCCTGCTACGGAGACTTCATGATTGCGAGCACCGCTAATGATAACAGACCCAGACCTGGTTCATAGCGGTGTTGTTATCTCTGCAGCCGCCCAAAAGCGAGTATCTCGCACAAGACGCTAGTGAAATGAGTCAAGGTCCGACGAGAGTACGAGACCAAGCCACGCAACCGGTGTGATGAAGCCTACGACGCAGTGGTAGAGCAGATTCCAGCCTCGCTCAATCCCGACTTCTTGACGTGTTCTGCGAGATACACCTCAACGTGGACCATGTGGACGTGACCGAGGGCATGCCAATCGCGGAGATCAAGCACATTGTGAGGAGTGCCAAAACCAAGGTGTTACCTGACATCAAGGAGCTATTCAAACGCAAGGACAAGATGGACATGGTCGATAGTAACGTGAACACCCGGGCCATGGACTACTTCAAGTGTTCCAAAACTTTTGCGGCCGACAAAGACCTTGCTGAATGCTTCAGTCTTGAGCGTGGGACACGAGTGATTGGCCAGCGGTTGATCTCCGTGCTGAGACCGTCGGCGCTCAAGGCTGAAATGAAGCCGTGAACACACATGTAGCATAGCAGAAAACAGAAATGCCGTCAGATGTGGTCAACAACTGGAATTCGCCAAGACACTTAGCAATCGCCGGGTCACCTAGGATATCACCTGGTAACTACATCAATCATCAGGTAACACTGGCTCAACCCGGTAAGTAGGCGCTTGTTCGGCCTATGAAGAGGGTGGTCCCCTCGCGGTTCGGCCCAGTCGGGACAGGCGTGCAGTCTCGCATTCGCCAGGAGCCGACTAACGAAGTCAGACTCCTTTGAGGCTTCGCCAGGTAAACCCCGCCAGTCTCGGCTCTCAAACCCCTGTACTCTCCACCAAAGGTTGGACGGCGGCACGCTAGCGCTTTAACAGGTCACCAAGCGCAAAGAGGCTCGGCTAGAAGTGTCATGGCACCCGGGCTATCCTGTGTACCGGCTCGCCGACCTGGGGAGTCTTGCTTTCTTCGCGCCGAGCGAGACCTTGCCCTTCCCCGGCCTATCTTATCTCTCCTACGAGGGCTATGCCTCTCCGTTACCAACAGCTGACATAATCCAGCCCTATTCAGGGCCTTGCCGAAAGGGTGTACATGTGTCTTGGACTAGGCAATTTATGATTTGTTGTCCGTTATCCTTCGGGAGCTCCTCCTAATTTTCCTACGTGTCCTTTCCAAATATCAAGTGAAATAGAGTGCTTTTTGGACCTCATCCGACCCTTCGCCAGCTCGGCGAACCCTCGAACCTAGCTGACGTATGGATACGTTATCCGGATAGCTTCCGCCAGGTTTGTACGGGTTTTTTCGGCTCCTAAGTCATAAACGGGCACGTTCCCTTAGGTTTTTCCCTGACTTAGGGTCGTCCTCGCTCTAGGCGCTGCAAAATCAAGTTTCGCAACACATCCGGAGGCTGAGAAGAACCCCGAAGTGCTGTTTAGGCTCAGTGTCAAGAAGGCAACGGAGTTGGAGCATCAGTACCTCCGTCAAAAACGCTGCCAAACAGTGAGACCAAGGGGCGTGAGAAGGTGGTCAAGGCGGAGCAGTTGCTGATGACGAAGAGCAAGCTGGAAGTGCCTGCCTCGAAGACCGTAGCCAAATATGACAACAACGACCTGATTGTAGCCCATGCCTCCAAGCGCTTTCTAAGCCATAACCATAGCCATGTCCAAACGGCACTGAGTTGCGGTGGCCTCGTGAGTACCCGGTCGCGGGCCATTTTGAGAAGTATGACTTGTTACCCTACTGGCCGGATAGTGGTTCGGACCACACCGTCATAGGTCGCTCACACTGGGAACGACTACCTGGATTTCGAAGTGGGCGACCTCGAAGTGGCAGTGCAAAACCAGACGTTCGGCGACAAGAAGGTGGCGCCACACGGAAGGCGATGATACAGGTGTGGATCTACACGGCCGTGGGCCCGGTGAAACTAATGAACCTGGTGGCTGTCCTCAAGGCAGATGTCGATGATGATGAGCGCTTCGTTGGCACCGATCTCCCAATTGCGTTAGGGTTCGACGTCGATCAGCAACTCGAATAATTGGTGAGACGTGACGATGATGGAATGGCTGGTGATCCAATCCAGGTGAAAGCTAATGACATACATACATACATACATACATACATACATACATGTATGTGAATCGTTTCGAGTGATGATGATGTAGACATTTTCGCTGCTGTGGAGCTTCTCATTGATCATGCTGAAAGCGTGGGGTTCCTTTGCATCGAATAGAACAAATACGAGCTATTATCCACGCCTATGACGTCTGGCGTTTGGAGGTACTAGGTGAACCTCCAGCAAGTGTGTCACCGCCGAAAGTTAGCTGGAAGACGGGTCTCAGCCTTCGAAGTGTGCGCTTCGTAAATACCCACCACATACCTGCAGATTACTACACGAATTTAACAAACGTCTTGTTGAACTAGGACTGATATTTGAGAACCTGAAAAGTCGCTGGTCAATCCCCGTGCTCCCAATCAATAAATCAGCAGATCTTCTGGAACTGAGACAGACGGTGGACAACAGAGTAATCAACATCCATACTGACATTATGGCAGCCGTGATGTCTATTCTTTCGTTAGCAATGGAACATGCCCGTGGAAATAAAACATGTTTGTCTATTTTTTTCGACTTCTTAAAATGATTTCTGCAGTTGCCACTAGCGGAAATGTCAAGAACAGTGCTTGTACATAACTGATGTAAACATATTTACGCCTAGACGAGTTTCTTAAGGCTGCAGTGGCACAGCAACATATTTCCAGAAGTCAATGGATGAGGGCTTTGTTAGTCTAGTCAACAAGCACCTCTTAATTGACGGCCTACGCTTGTACGTTGACGGCATTGGTACTTATCTCGACAAGCTCGCGAAGAAGACAAGCTTGGACCCGACCGAAGTGAAGTAGTGCGGTCGTCCGATCGACGGCGGCTGAGTTAGATTCGAACCCGAGCGGATCGACACGTTCCGGGCCATACCGTACCTGTGGTATAGCCCCGATGAAATCACGGTTTGATGGAATCGGATCCGGCGACTGGTCACTAGCGCAAAACACGGCGTGCGACAGCAGTTGATGGCGAGATGGTGTTGGCAACAGCGACGAATTATGACATATGGCTACGGAACTAATTCATCTGAAGTGACACACCCCAAACAGGGGTAGATCCGTCGAATCCTGTAATCTTTGAGTACTACGCGGAAGAGGTACTATTGTAGGATATGAGATTATGAGCTAACTCGAGAGAGGATCCGTTGTCGGATGGGAAGATAGGATACAAGATAGACAGAGGCAAACATAAATCAGAGTCGAATTTGCCGGTTAGACAACAATTAATGGCGGAAAGTATATTGGTCCACCCAAGTACCGGGTCCTAAGGAATTATCACTTGGCCAAACGATTCGTCGCCTCTCAACTACCCGATCGGTTTACATGTATGGCAGTCATGTAAGCACTGTAAATGCATGTTTAGCACAATATTTTTCATCGTTCTCATACTAGTGCCGTCGCAGGCACATGAATTTGCAAACCTTTCCCTAATTAGATCCATCAAGCGGAAAAATTATGCATTCGAACAAGGGCGTAATTAGGTGTCAATGGTGATTGAGGAGCGCTACGAGGAGTAGTGAAAGCTTAGACTTCAGTCCGTACTACGTAGATCATATTATGCCTGACATATCACTCGAATAGTATCCCCTACTAGACACTCTCAAGAAGTTTATATTGAACTAAACCTAACCCTACATCATGATTTACGACCGTTTGCAGACGTTGATTCACTCCGAGGAAGTCAAATCTTAGTATTTGGAGTTTGTATGGGTCGTCGTTGGAAGCCGTTTCTTTGTCGTGAAAATACTTTTGGCCGTTGTTTGATGTTATCTGATCAATCATCCTGCAGAAGTGGACAACATAAGGACAGATATTTTTTACAAAGTCATGCCTCCGGCTCGAAAAAGCTCTGAAAATTTTCAGTAACATAATAAAATATACAAGCAGAAGGATCTCGCCATCGGTGTTTGGTGATGCTGGTATGAAAGCGACAATGTGAAGGCTGCTTCTTTGGCGGGCATACCTCGCCAAAGAATAGCAAGCTCACGCTCTCAACAGAAACCAAACAGTTTTTCAAGAACGTAGCAGGGCATTAGGTTTTAGAACACACAGAAATGAAATGTAACATGTTGTTTATCTTCACCTTCACCAGCTTAGGAAAGTCGATGATCGTGTGTGACGCAGTGGGGGGGTGAGCATGTAGCCGACAAACCATTCGCAACAACATCTAAGCTCGCAAGAATATCTCGCCAGGAGTGCATGTAGCCTGTCGAATAGACAGTGTAATAAGATTTCGGTAACACGGAATGAGGACAATATATATCAGATCCCTTTACCATCAACTCCAGCAGTTTCTTACAAAAGACGATTCTCAATGCGTGGCAAAACAGAAGATGGCACCAAACCTGCCAAACGGGTCATATAGTGATGGGTGGGTCAACTTTGCTTCGACTGATTGATTATTTGTTCTTATTGATGTAAGTACCAACCTTTCATCAGCGACGGTTCCAAGCGGATTCTGTTTCCTGAGTTTCTTCCTTTCGTAGCGTAAAATTATGAATAGCGTGGGTAAATGTTGCTCGATGGTCGTAGGAAGACTAATCTTTGTTAATCCACACAACCTGCTGACATAGGCAACATTCATCAAAAATATCCCCTTGGTCATACCAGGGACTCGGATCTCTACTTAACTCTTAAATAAATTTCAGAGAAACGAGACTTTTTAGACAGCAAAAAACATCAAGCGCATGTCAAATCCTACGGTGAATCATACCGAAAAGTACGCGTTTATACCAAACGGTAAAAGTTCATACCAATATGTATGTGGTCAAACTAGGGTATACGACAATCCTTTGGTGGTTTGCCCCACGTGGCCATGACTCCTCAGCTAAAGATGGGGGCCCGAGAACTGGCTAAAGATGACCAGCGAACGGCTAATGAGGTGATCAAGAGATTACGAAGACTGTCTACAAAGCGAGATTCAAGAAGTCCTCAGATTTCTGCGTCACTAACGGCTACCCCGATCATGAGATCATCATGAGCACTATCACGATCGTCCCGTCGTATTGGTTGTATATTTGCAGAGAACCTCGGCTTCCAGCTCTATTTCGCTTCAAACAGCTGAGAAGGCGAGATCTGCCGTTACCGACTACTTTAGTTCTCACAAAAACAGCGATAGCACCGATGTATACACGTGGTGCGTACGGGAAGACGAGTCTGGAGAAAAGCACGGATACGGAAATCCTGTTAGAGGCCCATTCATATGTCATTTCATGCGTCGACCCAAGAAGAAGAAGAATGCTGCGGGGTACGTACCACCAAAAGCGGTTTCAATTTCTCTGGACATGATTACAGTTCGTCACATGTTTCTCACCACTCCGACGGACGTCAAGGGAATCAGCCAAGAAAGTCGTGTGTGATTCAAGGCCGTATCTTCGCTTGCCTTTTACGGTATGTGCCGTATTAACGAAGTTTTGACTCTCTAGTGGAAGGATGTGTCGCTGCGCCAGTACCGCCCAAGTGTCGTTGCTCCAAATGAAGACATCGTGTATGGGACGTATGCTCTGTTATATCGCAAGACAGCTGTCGTAGATGGGCGCGTATATAACTTATACCTCGCGTCCAAAGACGAAACTGCTATAAACGCATACATGCACGTATGCAACTGGGTGGACCACGCTTCCGAGAAGAAAGGGCATCAATAGTGGGACGATGGTTTCGTGCCCCCAGCACTAAACTGCATCAGCAAGAAGGTAGTCTAGACAAACGACGCAACTACAGGCCGTGAAATGTGTGCGTAGGCTTGGAAAAAAAGATGTCGGAATAGGTCTTCATTACCCTGCCCAACCGCATCGTGCCTGTCCTTAACAGGGATGGTAAACAGGTCACCGGCTACGTTTCCAACCAGTAGTTTATCTTCGCACACATTTTGTCGTGTCGGTGCCCAATACCGATTCGTGTATGTGCAGCCTGATCGTCGCTGGTCGCTGCGTATGATTAAATGATGGACCGGGTGGGGTGTCTCCGAGTCAACCGAGGCGCTGGTCCGATACGTGCACGACGTCATCATCCAATCGGAGGAAAGTGCGTTAGCAAATTGCATGGTGTCAGGCAAGACATGTTTGCACGGAAGCCCTAGCGCTTCTTACGAAGCGACCAAGAATACCGAAGTAGGGCCTGTACTAAATTTCGTCGTCGTCCCGAAACACTGGTACTGTAAATTAAAGCGCAGATAAGTAAACTAGCATGCCTAAACAATATCCCGCCTTAAACTAGCGGTCGAAGTGTATCCCCTGACAATGCAGAGGGAGACCTAGCACAAGGGCCCAACCGAACGACGAAATCATCCGAAATTCCACTGGGCTCACCTTTGCTTGATGTGATGGCCTCCTGACGAATCGTTGCATCTGTTCAAACCACTGTCAAAGTGGTCACCAGCAGAGCGTGCAAAAGCTGGGATCACGAGGAGCTAGCTCGGCGCGGCTAAATTGTTGGGCGAGGACGTTGGGCTGTTTGCGAAAGTTCTTGGAGAAACTAACCAGTCAGGTGGAAGGAGCAGGACCTCCCTATTTTTCACAGCTACGATATGTAAGCGTTGAAGACTCTGGTTTGAGCACGGCGGTGCCATGCTAGCTTCCTTCATCAGTAAGGATCGCAAGAACCGCATTGACAAATCTCGGCCAGCAGACGATCTACATGAGTATTCCGCGTATCTGTAGGTAGGGAATCGTTTGCTAATCGTTGGCTTTGGTATGAACTTGTACTTGTTAGTATTCCTCGTTCGTACCATTATGTATGAACCATTATATTTTTGTATGATATCGTACGTTTTGGTATGAACATAATTTAGCTTTATTGGTGAGAAGTCGTAGAATGCACCAGTGTTGGGTCAGGGGAGGGGGTTGATTGATTACCTACTCGCCGTCGGCTCGATATTTGGTCCTGTGCTGCTTCTCAGGCTGCTTGAACTCTTCGTGCGTCGTGCACAGACCTTTACCCTCAAAATCAGTGATCACTACTCATTTTGTCCTCACATCCGTTCCTACGCGGCCAGCTTTCTCGCACCCGACGTTGGGGAAATCGACCAGCTTCTTTCAGATATTGTCACCCTTCTCTAGCTTTCTGCCAGTCCGTTGATCACTTGTAGCTACAAGCACCGTTCCCCAAACCGAGTACGGGCATCTTTCACGGCCGTGACAGAGCACCGCCGCCGTTCACTCTCCGTCCTTGGCCTCCATGATGCCCACGTTATTACCCACAATCCCTCCACTTTCAACAGACACGACATCAGCACTTAACCATCCGTGTCACCGTCGTCCTCGTTGTTCTAACCCTCACCCCACCGTTGTAGCTGGGCGGACTTAAGCGAATTAACGGTAACTTTGGGACGCTTACTCTAAAAGCGCCAATATCAGTAACGGGGATGTAATGACTTTGGTTAGCCCCAGTAAGGCCAACACGCCGTTCAGCGCTAATAAACGGTAGGACAAATTTAATTTTATCGCTAAATAAAGTATTGACTCCCTCCTATTTCCGATATGTTTTTTCTACCGATTTTTGTCCTACCAAACTATACAAAGATCAAGCTTAATTTTTGTCCTCTCTGCCCACATACAAACTTCAAGTTTAAGCGGGTATTTTCTGGAGTTAATATATTATCGGTGCTGTAACGCGAGTCATCTATTGCTAGGGCACGTAACAGTTTTCTTTGTACGTAACCTCAACTGAACAGATCGCTCAAAGGGTAGGATAAGTAGCATCTCCAGCAATTGGACTTATTTTCTAGTCTTAACAGGCCGTTTAAGTCCTCGAGTTAATGAATAAGTCGGTGGGAAAAGGGAAAACTCCCACCGGACGGAATTTACTGGGATACTATGCTATATTGTCGACCAGTTCAATACAACTTTCGTATACGCTGCAGAATTTGACCACCTCACGTTTCCGGCGACCTCCGATTCCAGTCGCCGAGCAGAGCACTTCGTTGATTTCCAGCCAGCGTTCATCTATAGTCGGTTGGCGAGGAACTTCTTCTGCCCAGCAGCATCCACGATGTCTACCGACAATCAGCGACGACCAGCGCAGCTCGATGATCTCAGCTTCGCTCCATTCAGGTCCTTTGCTCATGATTGGCCAGTTCAATCACCGTTTTCCTTTAGATTTCCCTCACGATACGCAGTAGAAGAATTAAGTCAAAACAACTGAATGTCGAGCTTTTATATATTATGACCAGTCTCTGGTTTGGACCCTCACGCCTTGATCACCAGACCGGGAGCCAGTACCAGCCAGCGCGGCCAGCCCCCCGTGCACTGTAAACGATCATTTTACAGGTTTTGATATTCTACCACAAATCGCTTAAAAAAAAAAAGATAGCAGATTCTGATAGATCTTGACAAACTGATTCGCACTGTGCCTTTTGATTTGTTTAACTTCGAATAGTGACGTCTACAAAATGCAGTTTTGTTTCCACAACGCGCGGGATCAAACAAAAGGGCATGCACGGTAAATAGTCGTGGCACGACTAATTAGGGTGATCGCTGTAGCGGAGACGCTCCTTTTTCGAATGGAATCCGGATTCGTACTTAGGTTTGTTACAAGCCGTCTCATATCCTAAGAGTCATGATAACCCGTTTACGGAGAAATACATTGTTTTTGGGCCTTAAAGCATGTAGTACTCACCGAGCTGTCGCTGCTGGTCACAGCATTTGCGTCAGCAAAGTCACCAGGCGCTGGACGAGCTGGACGATCATCTAGTAATGCATCACTCTGTTCCTGATGTAGTTCATATAATCTGCCCAAATGAACTTCTCCCGAGACTTCCTATGGATATCTTCTCGTTTCATTTTCAGCACCTTCTCGAGAACGCCATCTGCTGTTTGATGCTTGTCCACGGCATACCACTTGTTGAACTGCGCCTTCTCCAACTTCTTGGCGACACTCCTTGATCCCCACGAATCCTTCCCCAACAGAATCATAGTCGCCAAGTTCTTCTCGCCAAATACGTTCGTTAGTGCAGTAAGCATCTCGCCAGCCGGGTCCTGCTTGTTCATCTTCGCTGCGTGCTGGGACCAAACCTTGAAGTTGCGGCTCGAAAACAGCTTAACCACCATTTCCGTCTCGATAAACCCAGTTTGGGGGTTGCCGATAGGAATTTTGCTGAGTCCTAACGCCTTGAAGGCAGTCCCTAGATTATCGTCGGCCTTGAGCAGTCCCTGAAGCTCCTTAGTCTTACTCGACGTAAATGCCTTTGAAAGCTTGTCTAGACCGGGGATGTTCACAGTAATACCCCTCTCATCGTCCACACCTTCATCGGTTGTGTATCTTGTCAGGAGCCTCTTGGTGGGGGCGTTGTTGGCAGCTGGTGTCAATCTCGATTCCCTGGATCCGGGGGCGGGGTCAGCATTTGCAAGCAGCACGACAGCCCCAATCAGGATGACGTGGAAGAATATCATGACTGGTCTTGGGTAACGTTCTTCAGGGTTTAACCCCACGTGGCGGATAGCACATTGGGACCCTGGCAGCCTGGCGGTGCTAGTTCCGAGGAGAACATTAAACTCATCGTAGTTTTCGCAAACAGAGTTTGCGAAATTTGTAAACGATGTTGACAAGCTCGTGATATGATACTGTACGAGTCGTACGATCGCTGCCCCATCCTATGATCATTCATGCGTTATTTTACCGTGTTTCTGTTTTCCCTTCCATCATGTACCTACACATCTATTAATAGAGACGGTCGATTGCTTACCTTGGGTTCCGCATCCGTGCACATCTCGGCGACCAGCCAGGTCAGGCCGGTTTCATTGGCCGGGATCATCCGAAGAGGGCACAGATGGCAGGGCCGCGACAAGCACGAAGATAACCACTCAATATTAACACCACCCATTTTGGAGTTACCATTAGCCTGATTGCGTTACTCTTCGCCATCATCATTGTGGGGTCGGTATAGGTATGAGACTAGCCCAGACCTCCTAAAGTTAGGCATATGACGAATTTAGATTAAACAGTTAAATTGTGGACATTTTCATTTTTTTTAAATTATGATCATCTTTATTTTGTGTTCTACTTGCCGTGTTGGCAGTGAATATACAGAACATGCGTCCCTCGAATGAGAGATTTATTCAATTGGTGCGAAACTCGTTCTATTTGTCTGATTCCCACTTCAGCGTATTGGAATGGCTCTTTATTCACTGCTTGGACAAAGCCGTGCTAGCACCCGGAACAGCGCTGGATTTTACATTTACTATTCTCTTGTAAACTGACTCGACGATATTCTGTGTTTTTTGGGGGGAGGATTCGGGCATGTGTATTGCAAGAAGCACTGACGGATAGACTCGACGCAATGCCTTGTTGTGCTATCATCACGCACGTTCACTACAATATCGGATATGTACACATGAAAGCTGTAGACGGTACCGTCATGGTTTCTCTTACAATAGTAAATGTAAAATCCAGAGCTGTTCCTAGCGTTAGCACGGCTTTGTTGCAAACCGATTAGACACCAGGGGTGCCGATCACAATACCGGCATCCTCCGCTCATTACTGCCAGTCATGTTTGGCTACAAAGATTTAAGCAAAAATGGTGATGTCTGCCGCGCATCGTGAATCATGAGATGTGCATTGATTACTCGAGCAATTCATCGAAGAGCGAACTGCTTTCAATGGTATCGTGCTCGTCGGCAACAGCTCCAATTCTACCATCTACTAGACTAAGACTAGCTAACTCAGCGACCATATTGCTTGCTACAACCTCTACTTCGTGTACTGCGAGCCTTGCTCTCTTGTATCCTGCCTTGACTGTCTTCTCGTTCAATCCAGCTCGCTATAAGCGCTCTGTCTGGCGGTACTAGCTTGAACTCCTTCGTTTAAGCTGATCCCGTAGGAGGTCCTCCCAATATCTTGCGTCGCTGTTCCTGCGCAAACTCATCTAGACCGCTGTAAAAGGTTTTAATAGCCGCAGTAATGTTGCCACACTGTACCCAGGCGTCGAGCACTGCGAGCTTCTCGGCTGCCGTGATGGCGGTGCATCTGCGCGTGGGTAGCATCTCGCGGATTGAAGTGCAGGTGCCTTTCCCATTTTGTGTTGTTAGTAACAAGTGGAGGATCACGATAAAGTGGTTTGATTGGCTATAATCGGTTGGCAGTAATAAGCGAGCGTCAGTAAAGAACGGAGGATGCTGGGATCTACGTCCACAATGTACACCAATCGAAGGGTGCAGCTGTCCTCGGGAGACATGGACTGTTTGGCCATGCTGAGTGAAGTTTACGGCAGAGAGATCACCGCACAAGTGGCAGAAACACCGTCTCGTGACTCGTTCTACTACCTCGCCACTAGAAAGAGTACGTGAGCTTCTGGGTAATGGTTAGCAGTACCACAGTCTTCGACTCTTCGACACACCTTAAAGAGAACGTGGACACGTTCTTCAGGTGGCCTTTGCCCCTGCCTAGCCCCGCAGATTACAACCAATCCAGCCATCCAGACGCTAGGTACCCCTATCCTATCCCAGATTGGGGGATGTCTAACAGTTATACAACTTCTAATGTAGCAAATGCTCTAGTGATGTAGAATCATATTCGACATGGCTTTAAAGTCATATCCATGAGATCGCTGTTTAGCGAGCTGTTCTAACCCGAGCCAATGTCGCACAATAAAAACAGCAAAGAAGAAGAGATTGGATGAGCGGTCGCGGCGAGTCAACGGAGTGATGTTTGCCCCAGCGTACGGCTGGGCGACCACTACTGCGGGCGCACGGAGGTGAGACAGGTAGTGTGGCTCGACCACGTCATGAACTTCAGCATCGGCTGCCAGATGATCGCTACCCAATACGGCAAGTGTCAAAAGCCTGACCGCCAGCAACTGCGATTGCGATGGCTACACGGATTAACCGGCGTCATGCTACTGGACCATGCTCATCTACGGAGCTGAGGCATTGTTGAGTCTTGTGAACAACTACATCCACCAGACGTCTGGCCGCTCACCTGGGCAACACCGTTCTGCATGCGGCGAACAACTACTTCTACAACAACTCGGACCACAATTTTGACCCAATCGACGAGTTCTACACGGTGGTCGAAACCAACTACCACATAGACACGTACACGGAACCCGTGCTGCTGACGACAATGCCACTGGTTCCTTCATGGTACCGACAAGCGACACGCAGTCGTATTGCGAATCGGTTCTGGCGCAACTACATGGTGAACACAGTGGTGAACAGTATCGCGGAGCTGACGGGCCAGAACGAGGAGGCTTCCGAATCGACGGCGGCGACGGTGGCCAAGGCGCACGAGGCGTCGGCCGCCACGACTCTGTTACTGTCAAGTCAAACTTTGGTGTGGATGATCTGGACGCCGTCGACGGCTCGAGCTCTTCGTCCACCACTATCACCGCGACTATCTCGACCACGGCATCGTCTACCGTGACGTCGACGGCCTGGAGTGGACCTGCGTCGACGGCTTCCAGTACTGCTTATACTGTTTCGAGTAACACCACACAGCAAGAGACTGGCTACGCTTTGTCTTCTAGCAACGCCCAGGCTGTCGACGCGACTTCGGAGACGGAAACCCCCTGTTCTGCTGCTGGCGAGGCGGACGACTTGACCGTGAACGCCGATGCTAGCCACGTGTCGGAGATTGCGGCGACCGATAACTCGACGGGATCGATTGCGTCTAGCCAGTACAAACTGCTGGTATTGGTTTAACGACCAGCTTTGCTACCACTGCAAGCAACTCGACGGCGTCTGACTCCGCTGCTTCCAACGCCGCATCTACTGCGACGTTTAGACACCTCGCCTAGCATTTCGAAGTGTAAAGCTCGCGTTTAGAAACAAAAAACTCATCGGATGGGAGTAATTAGTGTTCGTCAAAGGTGAAATCAATGCAGCACACTTGACCTCATTTTATGAAGAGATTACACGTTGCATTTTTGATTTACTCCGACATGTTACTGTACTATCAAACGACATTTTTAAGTGTTATAATAGTTGTTTTGTTATTTACGACGTCCCTTATTCATAGAGCAGACAAGACAGAGAGAGCCTAACCCTAGGGAGGTATGTATTACGGTCGCGCTATCAGGTTATACAACCTATAATACACACCTTTCAACCCCGAATCTAAGCTAGACTAAGTGCGTATCTGTTGGACGCCGAGACTTTTGTAGATGAAACTTGAGCGTCGCCTCGACAGGCGTAATGCAATACACCACCAACATTAGAGAGGTTTCGCAGTCAAGTTTTCCATTCCCATTCCCTCAAACTGATCTACATTGTTACATAAACTATACATTTAACAGAGCTCTGTGGGAAATCTCCCATGGAAAACTGAAATCTGTGGGAGACTTGCCACATACCAATTGCTGGCAGCCAAGCCTTCATTCACTCTTAACTATACAACTGCATACAACAAGTATGAGCGACGAAAAGCGCAGGAACTACTCTGAAGAAGAAGACGTGATGCTGCTGCGCCAGGTCGTTGGGGATCGGCCTTTTCAAGCCCAGCGAGGCAAAATCACTGGCGCGTGGGATGCTCTCGCCGCCAAGCTCGTGGCAGACGACTCGTTTCCACGGCTCAAGTTGAGCGGTAAAAACGCGCAGTCTCGTTTTGACGAGCTTGTCAAGACGAGACGGCAAGAAAATGAGGAGAGCATGGCGGCCTCGGGCATCTCCGAGGAGGAAAGCGAGAAAGCTTTGCTACTCGACGAGCTGATCGAGCTCGTCGACGACCACACTGAGTCGGTGTGCGCTGCGAAGGCCGCGGACACACTTAAACGCCAGCGCGAGGAGAAAGCGTCTGCGACGTCTAGGCGCCTCGCAATGGAGACGCTAGGAGAGGATCAAGAGCGATCGCCCCAAGGTAAGCGGCTGAAACGGGAGGAACTGCTGAAGGACATGATGCTGGAACTGAAGGAGAAGGAGCTGCAAGACAAAAGAGAGGCCAGGGAGCTTATGGCCGCGCAGCGGGAAGCGGCCGAGACCACATGCTCGCTGTAGTTCAGGCCGTGTCGAAAAGCATTGTAGACTTGATCAGTCTGAGTAAGAAGGACTAAGATAAATACAGCTAAGAAGAGGGAATTATTTTTAAGGAGTTAAGTATTCGTCTAATGATGGAGGATCTACTCCAAAGTACTCACTAATCAGGTTGCCACCGTAGTAGCAACAATGACAGTTTAGCAGAAACATGCTAACTAATACTACTTGCCCACGGGTGAGAGCCGAATCTTTAGCGACTTTTTGTAGTCGACAAACGCTCGACACTGCCGTCGGCGTTGTATTTCACGACCAATACCCAATGACATGGCAAAGCCTTTCGCCCAGGTGGTAGTGGAACGAGCCTCCACGTTTATTCGTACTCCAGCTCAAGGGCTTGATTCCACTGCTCCCTATGAGGACCACGTAATGCCTCTTTCAGTGACCGAGGTGTCGGCACTCTATTCTCAAGGATATCCTGTGCAATGGTCTTGTCCACCATAGCCTGAAAGCAATTATAATCCTGATATATTTTGGGCTTCTTGCGCTCACGGCGAGGTCTTTCGCGTGTTGGTGTTTCAACCAGACCTTTTCGCCGCCGTTTAGGCGCTCCCACTACTTCGTTACTCTCGCACAGCAAATTCAGTTGTGTCAGCAGGCTCGAGGCTGCCGAAAGCCCGCTGGACCATGGTGGCTACATTGGTTGTGTCAAACAGCACATCCCGTGATATGATGTGCTTGTTGTTATAGACATCCCATAGGCGGTAGTCCTTTGTCTCCTCGGAGATTCCAAGGAAGCGACATTTTACAGCTCGTGCAGGCAGTTTCTTGTCTTTTCGCAAGGCCGTTGGGACATGCGCAAAACACCGATCCCCAGACTGGTAGCTCCTTTACATGGGGTGGCTTCCCGTACACCATCTCATAAGGTGTCTTGTTTCCCAATCTGCTCATAGGTGTGCGATTCTGCACGTACGTCATGTACATGAGCGCTTCTGGCCACCATCTGTGTGCCATATCGGCATCTTTCAGGGCGCATCGAACCCTATCTAGTTTGCATTGATGGTCCCGCTCTGCCGCTCCGTTTTCCTCCGGGCTATAAACGTTCGATGTTTGAAAAACAATGCCTTTCTTCTGGCAGAATGTTTTGAACGCTGTATTCACAAACTCAGTTCCACCATCGGATCTTATCCGTCTAATGGTGAACTTTCCTTCACGCTCTAGCCGCAGCAGCAGGCTTTCCACTTTCTCATAGATCTCTTGCTTATTGCGAAGTACATAGGTTCAGTGCCACGACGTGTTGTCGTCAATGATACTCAAGAAGTATTTGATAGTTCCAATACTTCATAAACTCCCATAGTATTCATGGGGCCATTCGTATCCATGTGGATAGTGCTTATGGGCTGTGGATCGCTCGAGCCCTTCTCATTGCGGTAGGACATTCGGCGCTTCTTCATTTCTGAACAGGTTGTGCAAAAGAAGGCTACTTGCCGCAGGGCTGACGCGTGCAGCCTGGGCATTCTGTTAACTAAACCCTCACTAAGCATTGAGATCAGTGTCTCCTTATTTATATGGCCAAGTTTTACATGCCATTCTTTGAGGATTTTCTCGTATTTCCCATTTCTTACTACATCTATGGGCTTACAGGGCTCCAGTTTAATTGCGCTACACAGTTGCTATCTTTCTCTCACTGTTTGGTTCTGCACATGGTATGCTTCGTTAATTGCCTTAGCCACAAACACCAGCATGTTCCCATAGAGTACAAATTTGAACTCTCCAGTTGGCGAACTTACAATTTTGTATCCTCCTCTCTGAAGCCAATATTCACTTAGAATATTTGACTTCGCATGTGGGACTAGTGCAATATTCTCCAAAAGAAATGGTTTTACCCCATTAGGGCCACGCAAATACAATTTCACAGTACCCACATGTGTATTCGTGTGTTTAGACCCTTCTGCAAATGTAAACATGTATCCATTGTTGGGTCTTTGTTCTACGAGCTTGGAAGCGTCGCTGGTCAGGCCGAACCCGCATCCTGAATCAAGCACCCAAGACTCGCTAGTCAGGCCATTGCCACACTCTAATAGAAAAGGGTACATAGATCGTACCATGTCTTCCAGCTCCATCGCTATTCGGTCAAGCTCTTGAGCCGTAGTCTGCATCGCTTGGTCGGTAACGATGCCCGGCGCGTTCACGTCCCCGTGGTTCACGGCCATGTCGAACAGCTCCATCGGCTCGTCCGTGTCCATCGCGTCAAACGTGCCGCTTGGTGGCGTCAGAGACGGCACAGGGCTTGCCGGTTGCTTGGCCTGCACCGCCTTGCACGGCACATCTTTGGGCAGACAGTCCTCAGTCGGTATTTCCTTGCGTTCCGCTCGAAACTTTCCCTTTCCCTTGCCCATTGTTTTGGGTGTCGGCTCGTAGTGGTCCGACCTCACCCGCCGAGTTGGCTCCAGCCAGATGTTGCGTCGGAACACCTTGAGAGATTGATCGTGAGCCCGCTTTGGGCAAGCGATATTTTTGTGCGGACCTATGCAATTCATGTTGTTATGCACACCAGCGCAGTTGTGGCACCTCATTATGCCGAGGTTGCTGTGCATATCAGGCCCGTCAAACGCCTTTCGCTTGACCAAGGCGCCGCCCTTTGGTTTGGCAGGCGCGGCATCAACGTGGTTGACGTGCATGCCCTTTGCCAGGGTATTGATCTCAGCCCGGCTCTTGCCCCCAAAGATGGCGGTCAGCTTGGTCTCCACGCGTTCAGTCGTGAATTCCTCGGGCGTAAACATGATGGCCGATCCCCAAAGATGACCAGGCAGCACACCCAGAACCTTGATCAGCATCAGCTGCTGAGATATCAGCCCCGATCCCAGCGCTTCGCTGCTGTTGCGGTTTGCTTGGTCTCTTGCAGCCTTGAGTTGCTGAAAGAGGTGCGCCACGCTCTTGAAATCCGAGTTCACAATCCTCTCGAATTTGTCCACAAGCTCCACCACTCCAGATGCGGTGTTGAGCCCGTAGCGCTTCTCTACGGCGCGCTATATCTCGTGCACCGGACGCTGCATGAGCCGCTCATCAGCAAATCCAGCTGGAAGCGTCAGATTCAGCAGGTCCTTGATGTACGTCGCTTGCTGACGCACAAACGCCATTTGCAACTCGTGCGCAATCAGCTCTACATCAGAGGGATTGGCGCCCAGATCTTGCACAATTAGCTCCCTGAGCAGCGCATCCTCGTAGCGAGCAACAGGGACTTGACGCCTAGCTTGCAACTCAGTCACCACCAGCGCGTGTTTCTGCGCGCAGCCAGGTGGGCCTTGATCTTGTCCTTCCAGGCTCTTCTTGCCGTGAAAGGCGAGCTTGTCGGTAACGCTTGGGCTGGGCTTACTCATTTTACTTGAAATGTTCAAATGAATCCCAAACAACAGTGTATGTGCTCAATACAGTGTATTACTCTTAGTCATTCCTCTATTCTAATGCCTATGCTCTAGACTCGTGCTCGGGGTCTGAGGCAAAAGAGGAAGTGAGCTCGTCTTCGGACTGCGTCCTCGACGGCTCGCTCCTCGCCTCTTATCGTCATCGCACTACATGAATGGCAGGCAATCTCTCTGCCACCATCACACATGGGATCTGCAATCCCCTAGAACTTGATGATAGCTATATATCTATAGAGGGTCCGGCGTTTTCCGGCCTCATTCTCTCTTTGTTCGGGCAGCCAGGCACTTCTGCCGGCTGCCCTTTCGCGAGGAGCCGCGCTCCACTCAACAATGATGTAGATGAGCAACTAGAGCTCCACTGTGAACAAGTATCTCTTTCGCAGTATGCCTTCCGAGCAAGCGAGTACCGAAAGCGTGGAGACAAATGGAAGACCTACTTAGGAGAAGAAAGTATTTTGAACGCCGAAGAGTTCGTGGCGCATTTTCGTGTGAGCCGATATGTTTTCTCAAGCCTGTTGGACTTAATCGACGATGAACCTGTCTTCAAACCTACTTGTGGTTCACCTTTGTGCGACTTGCCGCCGCATATGTCACACGAGTGATAGAGCTTGACGACGTCCTGCGCGTAGAAGCCCTCGATAGACACGGAGCCCTGGCCGTTGTGCTGGATGACCTATTCGTCGGTTGCGCGCCGCCGCCGATCACCTTGGTTACGCTGCTGGCCGTGCCGCCCTTGATGCTCAGCGCATCCTCGCACAAGTCCTCCCAACAAACGTTCTGGATCGTGCAGTTGCTCTGCTTGCAGTGCACGCCCTCCATGTGGTCCTTGTCGATGATGATGTTCTTGCGCGTGGCTCCACCAGGAGCAGGACAGTTTGATACCCGCTCTCCCTCTGGCTGCCACACTTGACGTTCGAGGCCATATACGTCTGCATCCTGCTGTCGAATGCACTGTCGACTTGTCCCGGGAAATGATGCAATGACAAGTAGGCAGCTGGAGCAGTGCACACCAACCAGATTGACGTCCAGGCACGGCTGGCGTACTAGTGATGTTAGCACAACGTAGACTTCGAATCGCTTTGACGCCATAAAAAACGTTTTAAAACGTGTTTTTATTAATATTTATTTGATTAAACCAATAAACAGTTCTGTATCAGCAACAATACATTACAAGAAATTTGTATACTGCCATTACGGTTAGGTTTAGTGGTGAGGGTAAAAGACAATTGAAAAAGCAATGATAAATCGACGCCTATATTTCCAAGCTATGCTACACGAGTGCGGGATTTTGTCCAGCTGTATGTATGGGTACAGGGACGTTATTTGAGGAGTAGCATTTCCAGATTAAACGCCACCTTCTAGTCTAGTAAAGCGAAGTGAGTCAATCACAAACAGCGATTTTGATGATCTGCAGTGCCGTGATGTCCGTCTTGACATTACCTGTGAGAACAAATATTCGATTCAGGTTTGCTATCACATTTGTAGGAAAAATAGTTATAACAGGTATTTTAACCATAGTGTTGTTATATTGTGCGCGCTGGGAAGCTCGATCTTATATTAATATACTAGCGGCTATCGGAGCGATGACAGCACTCGCGATTCTTGTTGCGCATGCGTACTATCTCATGAACGCTACCTCGACCTGGGAGTTGGTTTTCTGCATAGTAGTACACTCACTAATACCGTCTATCCGCGCGACTCAGAGCTAGCTGTACTTTAAGGCGAGGGTCTTGGTGAATCGTACCTAAACAAGAAACTATCATAAAATATCATCTAGTATCTAATATTTCTCCGGTGCTTGAGTTAATATAAGACATATCATGTAAAATTCCAAAAATTAGAGCTGATATTGATATTTGAGGGTGGAAATAGTACTCTTAATATCAAAAATAACATTTGATATATTAGCTACTATAAGCGCCTGAACGCAATGCAGGTTCACCAGTGGACAACCCATACTACCGCAAGTACTGTATTGTGTGTAATGTAATATTATGTGCGACACATAAAATAACAAAGCTTTTGCTCGGAACAGCTCTGGATTTAATGCGGGCCGTGACCGACTTTTACTATCTTCAAAATAAAAATTGATTTTAGTCACAGAGGAATCTATTGTCGTCTTCGACGAACTGGCTACTCTTTTATATTTTTGAGGTCGGCCCAAAAAGACTTCTGAAGATTGAAAAGTCAACATTTCACTCAAAGTTGTTTTTAACTTGAAGAGAACTATCAACATTTAAGTTCCTTGACTTCGACAAAACTATGTTCCTAGTATTATTACGCTACAGCCAAATCATAATATTAACCCAGACAAAGTCATGCAGTGCCGCCGAAGAATTACGAAATTTAGAACAACTTATGCTCCGTACGGGATGCCCTTGATGCATGCTATGTTCTTGAATTTCATGCATCTCCTGGCACCATGTAGTAAATGGGTACTGCTAGAACCCAGAGCTGACTGCGAAAACCGCATATCCAGTCTTTCAGCAGATTACATTGTTTTTCAAAAGGCAAATATAATAATGTTATAAGCAGTCTTATGGTCTTAAAATACGACTTGAATGACTTGCTAGCTACATCATCGCGTATACATCTAGCCGTCGGTACACCAGCAACCCAGGGTCGAGCAAAAACCACATAGCAGATACAGCTGCGATAAAGTAGCTGGTCTCTAAGATCGAGTTGAGTTTAAACAGGATATATCTACTCATTATTCCAGAATTTCTAGCCTCTAGATTAATGCCATGTGAGCGCAGCACCAGTGAACGACCTTACCGTGGTGGTTAGCTTCTGAATGCACCAAAGTTTAGTATTAGAACACGTCGACGACATCAAACGCACCAGGTGAAATCAGTTTGAACTATTTCGCTTGATGGATGGGTCTACCAATAACAGATAAACCTTGAGTGTTACGCGGAAGTAACGAATAATCTCTAACAGGTACTTTATTGTAATATTCTCAGTATGGGTCAACCGTCCCAGATAGCATAATATGCGAAAGGCTAGTGTATACAGCGCACGTCAAAACTATATACGCACTCGAAAATTGTCGATTTCTCTCCAGGTAGTGTGAACTTCGTATCAAACTAACCGCTATGAACCGTGTAAAGCAATGGTAAAACGACCCTGAAAGTCTAGTTGGACAAGCAGTAGTAGTTTTTTCACTATCGAAAATATAACGTTAAGCGGTCGCGTCAAAACTATATGCGCACTTTATTGTTGTCCTCTAGTAAATCATTGTGGCGCCTTTTAGCGCCATCGCCAAGTGCAAACGCTTCGGTACGCTCTTGACGAGCTTCTTAATGTAGTCGGGCTCAATACGAGCCCACTCTGCGTTGATGCAGGCCTTTAATTCGGCTCGAATGTTAAACTGACGTCCATTTGCGTACACCCGACCTGCCAGAAGCCCCCACACGTTCTCGATGATGTTGAAATCGGGGCACTTGGAGGGACACTCCATAGTTGTAACGTTGTTATCGTTGAGAAACCCCTTCGTGAACCTGGAAGCATGTATCGAGGCGTTATCCTGTTGGAAAACCGGCTCAATATTGCCCATTTTCAGGCGAAGTTTTTCCAGGTAAGGAAGCGATTTTCCTCGCAGCGTCTACGTGTACTTAGCCGAATTCTGCCTTCCTTCTAGGAATACCACATCGGTGTTGCTGTACATCGCCACACTCGCCCAAATCATGACGCTTCCACCACCGTTCACCCGCTCCGACATCAGTTTCGGCGCCACTCTAGTGTCGTGCAAGTAGCAACGGAACCCATCAGGGCCGTCTAAATTGAATTTATTTTCATCGGAAAGCACGACACTCTTTCAATACTTGCTGGAATCCGCAAATTTGTTCGCAAACTTCACTCTGGTCACCTTGTGATGAGGCTTCAGAGCTGGAGCAAGTTTTCTCTTCGAATACTTGGCGTAGCGAGTTTGCGCAGCACTCGGAGAATCATAGATGCACTGGAACGACGAGGAAGCAGGTCCGCAATCTTTTTGCAGGCAGGTTGCGAGTTACGACGAGCCGAAAAAGCTGTCTGGCGTTCCGCTCGTCAATAATCGATGGTCTGCCGACTTTCTGGGGCCGTTGAGAACGCGTAGACTTCTTTAGGAAGCTCCTTATGACCCCCTCGGTGCGTTTAAAGCGCTTGGCGATCTCGCGGTTGCTTAGTTTATCTTCCTTGAAGACTTTAATGCGCTCACACTCGGCCACGATCAAAAGCCTTCCGCGCGGCATCAGAATTCGGTCTGGAGACAGCTAGTGTGAATCGAAAAGTGCCATTTTTCGCGCTCTTTTCATTGATCTAAATTATTTGCTAGAATAGCCACTCTATCTTTCCTTATTTAAAATTTTACAAAGTGCGCATATAGTTTTGACGCGACCGCTTAACGTTATATGTTCGATAGTGAAAAACTACTACTTGTCCAACTAGACTTTCAGGGTCGTTTTACCATTGCTTTACACGGTTCATAGCGGATAGTTTGATACGAAGTCCACACTACACGGAGAGAAATCGACAATTTTCGAGTGCGTATATAGTTTTGACGTGCACTGTATAACAAAAACAGTAAAATTCTCTGAAATTTATTTCAGAGGTAAGGAGGGATCCGAGTCGAGGTACTATCGTATGGGTTTATAAAGCCCCATCTCAAACTGCTGTATTATTTTTTACAGCAATCTCTGAAGAAAACGAAACTACCGGACTCCTCCGGCTTGGTGGGTGCGGAGAATACGCGGTACAAGTACGACTACGGCTAGATTTACACATCGTGGTCGTAGAGCAACGAGATCAGCTGCAGCCGCTTGAAGTGGTTATTAAGGAAAAGAGCAGGCAATAATTCATACAAGTACTTTATAATACACCTTTATGTTCTTATATTACGCCCGCTCATCAAATTATGAAGTATTGTAGTTTTACAATGGACCACTTTTTGACTGTAATTTTAAATCGTTTTTTTGTCCCCATTTTGGGTATGTTTCAAAATTGTCCCAGGTTTTGGGCGCGGGGCCAGAAAAGACCCTATTTGATTTCTTCCGCCTTTTTTTGCGCGATCAACTCGAATTTCTGAACCATGTCCTTCGTCGTCTTGGTCATCCCGCATCATGCTCATACTTAGGAGACCTACACTAGCAAAGAAGCAGCTACATGAGCAATACCGACGTGGATTGGAGAATGCATAGTCTCTGAAGAAACCACTTTAGGTCGCACCAGGAGGAGAAGAAGATCGGGTTTCGGCATCATCTTGCGGAGTCGGACGGGTTCTGCAGGAATTGGCGCACCTTGAACATTGCCGAAGCCTTCGTCCAAAGAAGGTCAGCTGGAAGTGTCATTCGTGGTAGGGATTTCCTCAGTGGGCGGTTAGTAAATGGAGCCCAGAAGCATGGGAGCGACCGATCAGTGAACTCGAGTAGCTCAATACTACTACTAGTAGTCGGCGGCTTCATCCTGTCAGGGTATCCAGCCAAACGCTGAAAGCAAAGCCCATTTTAGCCTGCAGGTACTTGAGACAGTGGCTGGTTTAGAAAACAATCAGCTTTACTTCAGCACCAGAGTTTGTGAGACCCATCTGACCATCACGTTGGCTGCCTTCCAATTGAGTGTAGCCCACCGTCTTAATAAACTTGCCGCTTCCATAAAAAAACGCACTTGGATGCCCCATGCAAGTCTTGCGTTATCTTTCTTTGGCATAAATCCGTACGACAATCTTCTCTTCTTGGGCTACTTGGCTCGCTTCATGCCGCGAGGAGCTGCATAACTCGCTTTTTGTAGGTATTGCAATCAAGCCCGAACAGCAAGTAGCCGAGAAATACGTTACCGAGTTGTAAACCGCATCAGATACGAAGTCAACAGGAACACCCTTTGCCGTCTCGAAAATGCTGTAGTTTTTCCTGCGCAAAAACTCCGTAAAAAAAGCACTTGCACTTCTGGTACTATCCACGAGCCCTCGCCGTTCACGGCGCCCTCGAAGCAGTCCTCATACACCGGCTGTTCATATATTCCCTCTTTCCGTTACCGGTGGCCAGCTCTGCAGCACGTAGCGACACCCCTGGAGCGCTTCGTCCTCTGTGTCCGGCTCAGAAGGGCTGCTGGAGCTCTCGCCGTCATATCAACGTGCTTAAGCGCGGCACAATCCCTGCTGCAGTCAAGTCGATCATGGTAGCACGCAACCAGCTTGACCGCAAGGCCCCAATTTCTAGCTTTGTGGATGGATGTAACATCCACTTCGATTGGGGCCAAGTTGACGATCTCGTTGATGTTCCGATGGACATCAAGAAGCTGCTTCGCTCGGAGTTTGCTGGCCAGATCAGCTACAACAAGTTGCGTTACTTCCATGGTACAGTCTCTCAGTATTGTACTTATGTTGTTTCTCTTTTTGGTTTTGATCTGTAGGTTGATCTACCGAATCAAAACAGATCCCAAAAAATGTGTTTTGCCCAAAATCAATTTTTGGGCAAGTCACAAATTAACTTGAATTGAGTATTGACAGAAAATGACACATTACCCAGAAATTGATTTGGCCATTTCTCAATTTTTGATGAACAAAATAGGTTGCATGGGAAGGGACAATAATACCTATACTTGACGATTTTGGATTGACTACCCATTTATGTACAGCACACTAAAATGTGCGCCACACGAAATGCTTCTTAAACTAGTACAGATTTCGCTCTCACTTCCGGTAGCCGTGGTACCCATAGATGTAGAAATGAATATTATGTATTAGGTTTAACAGGTAATTTGGCAGTCCACTAGCGACGTGTTTATGACATCCTCTACGCTGCTTTCATCGCGGTTGCCACTGGACTCCTCGTTTACTCCTCTGAAGCAAATGCCAGTGTGCGCGAAGCAATTCCTAATCGTGCGCTGCTTCTGCATGGCGTCCCATATCTCTCTACTCCATTCCATTGCCTGCAGTTGGTCAATGTCGTAAGGGTTTTTACCCAAAGGCTTCACTAACGGCTCCAGCTCTTGCAGCCACGCCCAAAGACGTTTCTCCAATCGTAATGATGCCACCCGCAAAGGTTTCCGCCTCTTGCCGTCGCCGTAAGCTTCATCCATTATAGTAGCAGCATGTTTGAGGATGTCAGAGACTGTTGTCTGTGCCGGGGCGTTCTTTAGCTTGAATTGGACCTTCGCCCACGCGGCTAGCTCCCGTTGCGACAGTCCTGGACGCTCGTAGTTATGCTTGATCAAGGCTCTCTTCACCTCGATCCGCATCCAGCCCCCATTGCTGCGAGTGATTTCAAATCTTGGAATGAACTTGCGCGCCAAAATTCAAACGGGTAGTGGACCTCTCCGTGGACCTCTACTGCATAATCTAATATTATAAATCGGTCATAGGTTATTCGATAAGACCCCTACCGGAAGTGAGATACAGTTATTTGACTATTTGACAATTCTCTTTTTGGAAGCACTGAGCTCCTTGCCATCTTGCTTCGCAGACGACTCTGCTGGAGTCGAAGTCCTCGTCGATCTTCTCCATGAGTTTCTCTGGGATGGACTCCGCGAGATCGCCCTCGTCGAATCCCAGGTCAATTGTGGCTCTAACGCCGACAACGACGCAGGCTAGGCTTGAATCTTGCTGGAAAATCGAAAAGTGGGCGACTGGTTCCATCTAGCGGGAACTCATGTACGTCCCCAGATTCGAATGATGCGCATCACGAGGTCCTTCAACATCGACGAGGGTATAAGCGAACTGTGATCGGATCAGGGTCTCATATTGACAATAATTGACACTCTGGGAATATTTATACGCGCTAGCTGGCCAGCGCCAAACTAATAAATGAATGACACATGGTGTCTGATCTTACAGGCTGTGACGCTTCTGAGGAAAAGAGTTGGCCGACGCAGATCGGATGTGGTTGGCTTTCTGTGCACGCCGAGCACGGAGAATGAGTTGCTGACGCTCACGCGAGTATTCCTCCGCGAAGGTGGCGATGAATCCAAGCAGCTCGTCGATCGGCAAAGTGCCCTCTTCCTCGAAGTAGTTCAAAAAGTGTTTTCTCTGTTAATCCCAAACACGACGTTAGTACAACGCAGTCCTTCACAGAGAGAATCAGTCATGGCTTACCTCTCTCTCCAGTTGGTTGACAAGCTCTTGCACGACGTTGAGCTCTTGTTCGACTTCCTTAGCGTACAATCTCATGCTTTCCCGTGACTCGGCCAAATCTGCGCGCAGATCGGCGTCATCAGTCTTGAATACTGTTGCCTTTTGTGTTTCGTTAACCAGCATACGAAGTCCGCCCTTGAGTGACTGGTACTCGGTCACTAGGCTCTGGACGGACAGTTTGCTGCATTTGGTGATTAGAGGAAGTTGGTCACTAAATAGTGCGAGATGCGGCTCGTCACGCTGTAATAGAGAGAAAAAGCACTGTTAGATGAAGATCTCACGATTTGGTTAAAGGGAAACTGGCGCGCTTACTTCGACCGACTGAATGACATACTGCAGGAAGGATATCCGTCCGTCATAGGCTTTTGTGAACGAAAGCTTTGCCAACGAGCTGATGGAAATGCTCTTCACCCACTCGGTGTACTCCACTCCTTCGCCGAAGTTCAGCAAGTTGCCCAGGTGGAAAATGTACTCCAACACACCAGCAAAACGATCGCTAGCACACACTTGTTGAATACCACGAATGAGCAGTTTTAAATTGTCACTGGAAAGTCAAACAACGTTGTCAGAAAAAAAAGCTGTTACCGTAAAGAAAAAAGTAAGCAAAACTCACCGAAGTTCCTCGACCCGCGGGGCAAAATCCACCTTGAACTGGAGGCAGCGTAATTTCTGCTGTGCCCTCGGGATCTTGCGGGCTACAACCAAAAACTGTTCGGCCTGAAACACGCATTTTGTCAGTCTATCTCTGCTCAGTATTGCATACTTCAGTAAAAGTTAGTGCGCACTTACCGTAGCTAGACTTGCCACGTCTCCATTGAATTGGTCGATAGCCTCCTGTTCGCCACTGTCGGGCCACATGTCGATCAACGACTGCAGAGCTGGACTGGATAATATGTCGCAGTTCAACGTCAAGATCTCGTGTGTGAGCTCCGGAAAAGTTCGCTTTACACGAGCGAGAACAATGGCAATATTCTGGGACTTTTTGTGGTCAAGAAGCACGACATAAAGCTTGCGGTGTAGGAACGCGCTACCCGGGTCTTTAGCTGCCACTTCCTCCTCTCTATCAACTTCCGGATCCGGTTCAACCTCCAGCTCTCCCTGTTCATCATCAAAGAAGGCCGGATCGGAGTTTGCCCGCTCACGTTTCTCCATTTCAAAGCGTGATGCTGAGGACTGCTTCTTCTCAGGAGTAGCAGTAGTATTCCCACTGTTTGTTCGTCGTCGGCGACTGACTTTTGCTTTGGCGACAACCTTGACAAAAAGTTTCTCCATCCAACGCCGACTTTCACTTGAAATGCACACACGATCAAGCTTATCTTTGGCATGAATCCGGCTCCAAAGCGAGTTTTGTCGTTGAGCTGGGAAGATTGCTCCAGTGTATGGCGTTGTGGACCAGTGCAGCTTCTTGCGCATACCGTTATTCATCTTACGAAGCGCCATCATCGCCAGTGTACGGCCATTATTACTGGTCACAGTTGAGGCAGAGCGCGTGGCCAATGCATCAGGTGTGGAAGGTGCCGTGGAAGCTACAGAGCTGATACTGGAGCGTCTGGATCGAGTAGCTAGTACACTTGCTAGGGCAGGGAGCTCACTGTCGTCAGCAGGCTTTAATGAGGACACAACTCCGGTCTTTCCGTCCAGCTCAGCTGGGTCTACACCTTCTCTCTTGGCCTTCATCTCCACAACGTGGCGCGGGACGCCCACTTTGATCATCCTCATGAATGACTCGACCTTCTGAGTGTGTTCCGGGTCCTTATCCTCAACTGGTTCTTCCACCTGTGGGATTTCAATGGGGGCTGGCACTTTCTTTGCCTTTAACGTTGTTGCAATGAGCTCATCCAATACGTCCGGATCTTTGTTTTCACCACGCATCTTGTGGTTCACCACGACCCGTGGCAGACCCACTTTAAGCATCTGTAGATAAGAGGCGTACTCGGTTCGAAGACTGGCCAGTCTTAATGCAGCACGTTCCTCTTCAACCGACAGAGTCGGCGTGGGCGGCAACACCTCGTTCTCCTTTGAGTCAGTGTCGCTACTGCCTTCTTCCTTCTCAGTTATCGTCTCGGTTTCCTCCTCGACTGCATGGTCCTGTGTATGATGCTGTAGATGCCGATGGCAACACGCGGGTAGCTCGCGCTCATTGCAGGCGTGGTTGTGGATGACCACGCGGCTCCAGCGCACGTAGGCTACGAGCACGAAGCTCACCAGGAGGTGAAAGATGAGCCAGGAATCACCCGTCGATACTGGAGGAGGGCAGGCACCGCAGTTCACTGCGACGGTGTCGGCGCGGACGAAATTTCCGTCGTAGACTGGGCAGCTCCCGCTGTTCCCCATCGCAACAGCTTTGGCGGTGGTGAAGTGGTTGCAAGTGTCTCGATTCGACCAACAGAATGCAGGCAGGTACTGTCGAGAGTCTCGTTGCACTAAATGTGGCGGGTGTAGGAACAATCAAGCGGCAATGGTGCCGCAAGCCAGCGAATGAGCGAGATCACGAGCATGAGGCACGCGGCGCCCCGTCCGTTGCCGGTTGCACCCTGCGATGCCCGCCCAGGAAGCTTCGCCGCAGTAGACGGCTCAAGTTATAACGGCAAGGTGCCCATCGAGCATGAAGTCATGGCAGCCAGGCGAGGAGTGGCAGAGACCTGCACAAGGGGCAATTTGGCGATTGTCCGCACAAAGCGGATATTTGCACTTTTCTTTCTGAGCAACTCCTGAACTGGCAACTGATGGAGTAAAGAAAAAGGCAGCAGTTGCTAATTGAAGACTTGTTTGCGTGTTTTTCGCGCTTTCGAAACCTGATTTTTGCAGGCCAGCCGTTCTTTGGATGTTCTTTTTGCAAATCAGACCTCAAAATATACTTTTTCGGCTGCGACCGACTGCGGAAGTGAATGTTTGCACCGTATGCAAACGATTTGTATGAAAAAGGCATTGATTACAATTCTGATAATCGGGAGTAGCAGTGAAAGTCCTTTCAACGGTTTCCGAAGGGTGGACTTGAGCCGTTACCCGCACTGCTGAAACGGTTAGCGTTGCAATTTTTTGGTATATCAAGGCCGCCTCGCTGGCGCACCGGATGCTTGTCGCTGCAGCATTAGCAGGCCAAAGAGCTCTGTACTTGGCGTGGGAAGCAACTTCCCACCGTGCAGGCTGCACTGCAGCCGCGTCGCAACCGCACACGGTTCATCATGTATATTCGGATTACGCGTTGACGGCCACATTTATTATATCATGGCAAATGTTCCGACGAAGCTTTGACTGCTCTATTAGGGATATCCAGGATATTATCCTTTTTGGAAAGGCACCAGATCAGCGAACAATTCGCCTCATCTGTAAGCGCTCCATCCCCGAGAGAACAACGGCAACTGCGCTGCTTGCCGTACGTGGATTGTTTGAACTATAAGCTCAGTCGCTGCAGACTTGATCTCAAGTTTGTGTTGGACAGACCTTGGACAGAGTTTTTAGTACAAGTATTGTTTGTTTGAGCTGCGCCATGTCAACACCGACTTCAATGCTTTCTGTGGAACTGGTGCGACCGCGATGGGAGCGTTGACTGAGTGTATCCTACTGTACTAGCTTGGTCGCTCGTCGTTTGTGGTACGGTGTAGCCTTTTCGATACATTGTCTTATCAGTTCAAGATGCATCTGCACGAGCGATGACACCAGCCCATTCCGTTGGATAGGGAGTCTGGAAGTATTAATACATGTAGGAAGAGCACAAATCCAGCACGTCCGTTTTACTGCTTTCACCAAGCCAAGGTACACCGCGATTTCGAGTTGTTGTTTTTTAAACTCGGCGACTTCATCATTGAAGTGGACGCAAACGCAATATTGCTGTGGCATGCTTGCTGTACACTTCAAGTGAGTTGAAACCGAAGATCCTGGCGTATAGATCACTTGCCAAGAGACTTGGCTGTTCTTAAGTGGGAAAAAGCAATAAATGTACAACGAGAGTAACGTCAGATTCAACAAAACAGACACATGACCTTGTACAATGCAAATAAACTTTAGGTAGTTTGCTGTCTGTATGTCAAGTAACGAACTATTTTCTGCACATGTACGTGTAAACTGTTTCTTTCCTTTTGTCTCTGCTAGTCTCGGATACTTTCACCACTGTTGAGCTTTATCTCCTCCCATTCCTTCACATTCCATTACTGCGTGTGTCTGGTTCTACTAGGAACCCGCCATCACTTTCCCGCCGTCAGTTCAGACAATGCCGACCTTGACGAGCATCGTGTGGCGGTCCACCTTGCTCCACTCCGAGTCCTTCATCGAGCGGTCAAAAGCAAACTTGACCTTGAGCTGCTTGCCCTTGGCGGCGTAAAAGTCCAGCTCGTCCGAGAACTCGACCGCAAGCTCACGTCCGTATCCCTTCTGCATACGGGCACGTAGCGCCTGCACCACCTCCGTCTTCTGGGACACCTGAACCATCAGGTCGATCTCGCCCTTCACTCGGAAAATGAGGTAGTTGTCCGGCTGCGTGCTAATGGCAACACCCGAGAGGCGAGCCAGCTCAAACACACGACGCTCCTTCGGTTGCTGGATCTTGTCGGCCTTCAGGTTGAAGACGCGACTCTCGCTGATCATAAGCACACGCGTCTGATGCGCCCAACGCTCGTTCACCTTCTCCACTGTGTCCAGGAACAAGAGCTTCTCCTTCTGTCCACGTCCACTGCCAGCCTTGGAGCCACGACCTTCAGTGTGGGCCTGGAGAATCGACGCGTAGGCAGGGTACTTGTTCACGCCGATGTAATCGCCCTGGTACGAGCGGTCCAGTGAGTCGCGACGACGCTTCTTCTTGCCCAAATAGCGCTCGAACTCTGTACGCACACCAAGGAGAGCAACCTTGCACGCTCTCCACATGTCGTTCGCAAGTTGCTTGCGCGTCTTGAGGCCTCGGTAGCGCTTGCTGAAAACAATTTGGGCGCGCTTGAGCTTGAGGAACTCGCGACGCTGCGTGCGCGCCAGCACAAAACTCTGCATGAAGACGACCGAGTTGAGCTCCTCTTCTGTCTTGAGGTTCTTGACCAAGCGGCTATTGTTGACGTTCAGAAGCTTGGCGGACACAGTCTCCCAGTTGGCGTAGATCTTGGCGACGTGCTCCTTGTTGCTGGCGCCAGGGACACGCTTACGGCGGTCCTGGCAGTTCTTCCACACAGCATCGTACGAGGAGAACAACTGCTTCGAAGCGGCCTGGAACACGTTGAGTGCAATGCGGTTCTTGTAGCGACGCCACGCGTTCTCGATGATGTTGACGATCACCGGAATACGCTCTTCACGCAGGATTTCCAGAGCGGACAGAGCCTGAGGATGACGCAGGAAGATCTTGTTGCGACCAAGAGAGAAACATCCAAGCGTCTGAGAGTCCTCTTCGAACGGAATCAATTCGTTCTTGTTGTTCGGGTCTCGAACGCCAAGTCCGGCGGTCGTAAGCAGGTCAACGGCAGCCTTGCGCGAAGAGTGAGCAGCTGGGGCTGGCCATGTGGACTCTGACAGGAAGCTGTAGCGCTTGATGAATGGAGCATACGGCTGGCTGTAGCAGAAACCCTGGCGGCGCACACTCAGGTTCTCCACCAGACCAAGATAACGGACCTGTTCCGCCACCAGTTCCTTGTTCACAGCCAGAGGTTGCTTGTGTTCATTCGGTTTAATACAACGGATGTAGTGCGGGTTGCAGCCGTCCAGCTTCTTCAGCAAGTCCGCGACTTGAGTACGGAACTGCTGGGACGTCGACGGCGGGCGCTTAAGCTTCGTCTCCTTGGATCGCGTGTCCAGGAAGACTTCACGCACAAAGGCGTTGGACGAGTGCTCCATGCCGTCCTGCAGGTCGTTGAAGAACGTGTCCACATTGGCGTCAAAGAACAGCGTGACGTCGTACTCGACCTTGCCGGCGTAGTGCAAAATACCGAAGTTGGGGCCACGCACGCGCGACGCGATGTAGTGCGGGTTCCTCGAGTGTTCGCTGTTGTAGCGTTCAATGAGCTCCAAGTCTGATAGACGCGCAATAGCACACTGTTCATCCAGCAATGGGAAGATTCCGTGCTGCTTGGGGTCCTCGATGAGATCGCACACGACCTGGTTGTTAAAGAACTTGATGTTCTGCCAGCTCAGACCTTCGCGACGGTAGCCTTCCTGCTCGCTCTCGAGGGTCTGACTGATGAAGAGCTGCTGCAGTTTCTCGTTCACGTAGTTGATGCACAACTGCTCGAACGCGTTCACCTCGAAGATCTCGAAGCCGTAGATATCCAAGATCCCGATGCTGTTGTTGATGTCACGCTTCTTGCACGTCACGTTCTTGTTGATACGAGCCACAATCCAGTCGAAGATTTTCTCGTACAACGAGCGCATGATCGAGTCGCACACTTTCTTGGCCTGACGCGCATCGAACAGAACCTTCTGGTCCTCACGGTAGATGTTGACAATACGGAACATCAGTAGAGCCTCCAGTTTGTCCTTGTCAATACCCATAAGGCTAGCAGCCTTGGCCAGGGCCTCACGGGCGACAGGGTCCTCAATAGCAGCACGAGGGTTGTGCGCCTCGTCCGTCGTCTGCTTGAACTGCACGTTACCGAGCCACAGAATAGCCGAAAGCTGCTGGAAAATATCGCGCTGCTCCTCGTCCGTGATCCCCACGGCTGTCATGTTCTCCCGGACATTGCAGTAATTCTCGGCGTCATCGACACCTTCGATCGTGGCGTCTTCATTGCCGAGAACATCAAATTCCTCAGCGCTTTCCGGCAATTGCCACGCTTCACGGTCGGCCGCCGTGGCGCCGGACATGAGCTGGTAGAAGGCGTGGAAGTTGCGCTCTCCCTCAGCCTGGCGGATCACACGACTGCGCTCCAGGAGGTAGTTGTCAATGTATCCACCAATGACCTGGCCCACACGGTTCATCTGCAGCACAATGTACTTGCCGAAGCGACTACTGTTGTTGTTGCGGATAGTCTGAGCGTTACCGAAGGCCTCGAGCACGGGGTTGCTGCCCCACAACACGTCAGTGACGTGGCTCGTCATGTCGTCGGCCTCTTTACGCTGCGCGACGGACATGCGGCGGTTAGCGATGACCGCGCTCTTGGCTCTAGAGCGCGTGCTGATGGTGGTGAGATAGCGCATGACGTGTTTGGACGTCTCGGTCTTGCCACTACCAGACTCGCCTGTGATGAGCAGACTCTGGTCCAGACCGAAGCGCATGAGGTTCGAGTAGGCGTTCTCGGCCAGCGCGAACGGGTGGGGATCACACACGTGCAGCTCCTTGCCCTGGAATTCATTGATCATGTTGCGAGCGTAGATGGAGTCGCCGTTGGGCTGGCGCAGCATCTTGTACGGGTTCATGGCGATGAGCACGGGGCCGAGGAACATGTAGACGTAGCCCTGGCGGTAGCGAGTCACCAGCTCATTGACCACGTGGTCCTCGTCCACGGCGTCCACCATCAACAGGTCCTTCATGGTTGCTTCGGGGTGTTCAAGGAAGGACAATCACTCTGCGGGTGCACGGTTCCGAGCTCTCTCTTTGCCGAATGATGTCGTAGTCCGCGTGGTCGACGTCTGACTCCCCCTTTTCGAACGTAGTGTGGCATTGCAGACCTGTGGGAATCAATACGAGAATTGTGCCGGTAAGAACCATAATATGATTATTTTCGATTGTATTATTTAGTAGCCGGTCGAAGTCGATTCATGTTTCTAAACGTTTCTAAACGACAGTTGAGGTGTCGAGCTTGACACGGAAAGGCCTTGAGGTCTGATGGAACAGAGCATGGTGCTGTTTTTGTAGGCAAACTATGGCGCCATCCGTATCTCTCCACTGCTGCGGCGGCGTCGAGGTCGCATCGCGAACGTGATACCGGGTCCTCGCAATGCTTCAAACGCGTCGCCACGAGGTCTCGCCCCGCAGGACCTACAGCGAGGGTATCAGGCTGATACTACCAGCTACGCTAGCTGACTGAACCCGGCTCGGTAGCGCCACGGAAGGAATCAACGACAGTAAAGGCCTGTGAGCTCGAACACGATGCCTTTCTACTGTTGATGCGCCTTTCGGTCTTAATAGAGAGTCTTTTTTATAGAGACGTTGGCAACCAAGTTGGCCACCAACTATTATGAAGAGCTGCCGTTTGGTTGCTAAGTTCGAGCGTGCCTGAGCAACCGAACGACGCGGTTGCAGTCGTAGCTCAGGTTGAATCGATTGCTGAACTGATCCAGGGCAGAGTGCAGGCGCTCGGAGAAGGATGTGAAAACAGATCAAGCGAAACTTGGGGCAGAGTAATGGAGCCAAAGTCGGCAACTGCCCGCGGTGAATCCGATCCAATTGTCGCCAAGGTTGAAGACCAGATAGGATAGAAACGTTAGAAACGTGAGTTTTCGTGACAACGCTTGCAGGATGATGTTGCCGACCTTACTCATGGTAAATTACCACTTGTACTGTAAATCAAAACTTGAGTGCCCTAATTAAGCATTACAAGTTGTAATGCTTACTGTTAATTAAGGTACTCAAGTTTTGATACTTATCGTAAACGTTAGTACAAGCAACAGCTTCATTTTACTTATCGAGCATTCCAGATTCGCACTGAAACCTAGGATTCTTACAGTGTAGATAAACTTACTCTTCGTCGTCGTCACCAGTCTCGTCGATCTCCACCAGAAGGTCGCCGCCGAGCATGTTGTCGCCAACGTCGGCGTGGATCGACACCACACGGCCACTCACCGGGGCAGCCACAACAGTCTCCATCTTCATGGCGCTCAGAACAAGCAGAGCATCTCCAGCCTTAACGTTCTCGCCTTTCTTCACACGCACATCGAGCACAACACCCGGCATCGGGGCACCCACAGAGCCTGGAATTCCCGTAGCCTTCGGCTTAGCCGTGGTGGACACACCAGCAGCCTCATCCTTGACCTTGATCACACGCTGGCGACCGTTGAGCTCGAAGATCACGTCGCGCATACCGTCCTTCTTGCTCACTCCACCAACAGCGATCAGCTTGATGAACACCGTCTTGCCGTGCTCCATCTCGATTTCAACCTCCGTGTCCACCTCAAGACCCGTCAGGAACGTACGGGTGTCCAAGAAGTGCATCGAGCCGAACTCGTCCTTGAACGTCTGGAAGCCAGTGAACACGTCTGGGTAGATCGCGTGCGAAATGACATCCACGTCACGGATCTTGTCAGCGCCATACTTCTCCTTCAGCTCCTTCTCAGCCGCTTCAAAGTCATACGGCTCCATCTCAGCGCCCGGGCGACCCTGGAACATCTCCTGGCCGCTCGGTAGTAGCTTACCCTTCAGCACACGCGAGCGCAGAGGCTCCGGGAAGCCGTGGTGCGGAATACCGAGGTAACCCTGGAAGTACTCCACCACAGACTTGGGGAACGACAGCGTCTCGGCCTGGTCGATCACCTCCTGCTCCGTCAACTTGTTCTGCACAATAAACTGCGCAAAGTCGCCAACAACCTTGGACGAAGGCGTCACCTTGATAATGTCGCCAAGCAGACGGTTAGCGGTAGCGTAGGCGCGCTTAATCGCCGGCCACTGGCCCGCGAGGCCGAGCTGCGTCGACTGGAACAGCAGATTCGTGTACTGGCCGCCAGGCATCTCGTGGTTGTACACATCGGCCGATCCAGACTTCTGGCCGGATTCGAACGGAGCGTACACGCCACGCATCGTCTCCCAGTAGTCGTTGATTTCCATGATGTCCTCAGAGTTCACTCCAGTGTCGTACTTGGAGCCCTGCAGCGCAGCGACAACAGCGCCCATCGAAGGCTGCGAAGTCGTGCCAGACATGGCATCCGAGGCCACATCAACTGCATCCGCACCAGCGTACGCAGCCTCCAGCATCGAGCTCACGCCGGTACCGGCAGTGTCGTGCGTGTGAACGTGGATCGGCAGGTCCGGGAACTCATTGCGGATAGCGGAGATGAGGATCTGTGCAGCCTGGGGCTTCAGTAGGCCAGCCATATCCTTGATGGCCAGCACGTGGATACCCTGGGCGACCAACTGACGCACAAAGTCCAGATAGTACTCAAGGTTGTATGGGCCACGAGTCGGGTCTGAAACATCTCCAGTGTAGCACATAGCAGCCTCGATGATACCGCCAGCAGCTCCAACGGCGTCAATGCCCAGCTTCATGTTCTCCAGGTAGTTGAGCGAGTCAAACACACGGAAGACATCCATACCAGTAGCCTGGGCCTTCTCGCAGAACTTGTACACCACATTGTCCGGGTAGCTCGTGTAGCCGACAGCGTTGGCGCCACGCAGCAGCATCTGGAACGGAATGTCCGGCACAGCTTCACGAAGGATAGCAAGACGGTCCCACGGGTCCTCACGCAGGAAGCGCATAGACACATCGAACGTCGCTCCGCCCCACATTTCAAGCGAGAAGGCGTCACGCATAGCGATGGAAGTAGCAGGAGCGATGGCAAGCATGTCACGTGTACGCATACGCGTAGCAAGTAGCGACTGGTGAGCATCACGCCACGTAGTGTCAGTCAGAAGCAGACCCTTCTTGGCCCGTACAGCCTTTGCAAAGGCCTCCGGACCCTGCTCGACGTAGATCTGACGAAGCGACTTCTCCTTGGAGGCAGGCGGGGCTGCCAGGGTCGGAATGATCGGGTCAACCTTAGACGGAGGGGGTCCAGTGGCACCCAGCGCCTTCTCCGGACCATTCACGATCGTGTTACCGATGTATTTCAGCATCTTCTGGCCACGGTTGGTCGACTTGGACGGTTCAAGTAGGTCTGGGTTCTCGGCAATGAAGCTCGTGTCCACAACACCCTTGATGAAGTCCGGATGGTTCAATACATTGGTCAAGAAGCTCTTGTTGGTGGTCACACCACGCACACGGAACTCGGACAGCGCACGCTTCAACTTGTGAGCGCAATCACCACGATCCAGAGCACGGGCAGTCACCTTGACGAGCAGAGAGTCATAGTGAGGGGTAATGTGAGCGCCGACGAATCCAGGACCGTCGTCCAGACGGATTCCCATGCCGCCGGGGCTACGGAACACCTCAATGACTCCAGAGTCAGGCTGGAAGCCCGTGCTCGGGTTCTCCGTGGTCACACGACATTGCATGGCATGACCGCGAGGCTTGATCTTGTCCTGGCTCAAACCCAGATCCTTAAAGGTCTCACCACCAGCGATACGGATCTGGCTCTGCACCAAGTCGATGCCCGTGATCTCCTCCGTGATCGTGTGTTCGACCTGGATACGGGGGTTCACTTCGATGAAGTAGTGGCGACCTTGCTGGTCCACCAGGAACTCTACGGTACCGGCGTTCAGGTACTTGGCAGCACTGGTGAGACGCACGGCGTCATCGATCATAGCCTTCTCGGTCTTGGGGTCCAGACCCACAGCGGGGGCCGTTTCCAGGACCTTCTGGTGGCGACGCTGCACACTGCAGTCACGGTGGTACAGGTGCACGACATTTCCCTTACCGTCACCCAGAATCTGGACTTCAATGTGGCGCGGGCGGTCCACGTAGCGCTCGATGAACACGGTACCGTCACCGAAAGCGGCCAGGGCCTCGGAACTGGCACGCTCGAAGTTCTCCTCGAGCTCCTCAGCGCGCGTGACGACACGCATACCACGGCCACCACCTCCCATGCTGGCCTTGATGATCACAGGGTAACCCACGCCCGAATCGATGAAGGCGCGAGCCTCCTCGAGGTTGTGGACGGGGCCGTCCGTGCCGGGCACCACCGGAACCTTCTGCTCGATGGCGATCTCACGCGCGGCGGTCTTGTCGCCGAAGCGCTGAAGGTTCTCGGGCGTAGGACCCACGAACTTGATGCCGTTCTTAGCGCACTGCTCGGCAAAGCCCACATTCTCACTGAGGAAGCCGTAGCCCGGGTGGATAGCGTCGATGTTGTTCTCCTTGGCGATCTGAATGATGCTGTTGATGTCCAGGTAGGCGCCTACGGGGGACTTGTCCGCGCCCACGAGGAAACTCTCGTCCGCCTTGTAGCGGTGCTGCGTGAAACGGTCCTCCTTGGAGAAGATGCCGACGGTGCGCAGGCCCAGCTCATTACCCGCACGCATGATACGCGTGGCGATCTCGCCACGGTTGGCGGCCATAAGTTTCTTGATGGTGCTGGCGTCGCGCGTCTGCTGCACGCGCGTGAGGCTCGAGCCCACGCGGCGGCCGACAAGAAGGCGCTGGGATCGAAGCATGGAGAGTGGTGGTCTTGCTAGTCCAGCGGCGAATTCCCGAATGAGGATATGGGGCGCGAGACAAGATATGCTTTTGGTTGCAGCAGCCCGGGTCGGTGACTGAGAGAGTGTCACGACCTTTGGAGGAGCATACAAAGTTCAAGATATCGTAACCAGATCGGCTGGATTATGTACACCACCTGGATGACAAGAGATGGTGCTTTTGAAAGCACTTAAACGGGCGTCAGACATTTGCCCCGAAATTGGCAGTGTTGGGTGGCAACGAGCCGCTGTCATCCCTCACTGAAGCTGAAGTTCCGTCTTGCAGTTCACGACCTAAAGAGTTTGATGCCGACGCGAGAGAGCGAGTGAATGGACGCCAATGACGATGTGCATCCAGCTGGACGAGTTTCTGTCGAGGGGATGCGGCGGTGTAGCAACGCTGAAATCAAGGCCCGGCAAAGCCCACCAGAATGAGTATGCAACCTGTGTTTGGACGAGGGTGCCTACAGTAACTGTAGCAGTTGTGCTGCTGGTTGAGGAGATGGGGATCCTCGAAGCAGAAACCGCGCTCTGCGTGGTCAAAGGATCCGGCGGACTTCGGCGGAAGCTTGCCATACTCTCGACAAATTGCATCTATCGGACCGACATTGAACACGAGATCTTGCGCTTCAACGTGCTACGGCAAATCTCGCTGTACACATCGCCTTGCGTATCGCCTGAACTTCAGGCTGAAGCCGGCACCGTATTGACCAAGACAGTGCTGGAAAGTGAAACAACTCGCCGGCCCCGGTGTCATGGCAAGTGTGCCGTCACTATTAATAATAGCCTCTGTGATTGAGAGCAGTGTCATTCTACATGTAGCATCCGATTGCGATCTTCCGCCACCTTAACCACCTTAATGACGCACTCATTCGCGCTGGCAGTGCCAGTGGTATTAAAAGTGCTCATTGAGAGAGCAATGAATCGTTGAGCAAGCATACACGGACAGCATGCACTGTTCTTGCATCGGCATCCAATCGGTCTGATTAGGTGCTCAAACTGAGAATCCGACAAAAGCGATACAAATATTATACACTTGAAGCGTGCAGATTGCAACGCAGGAAGCTTTCCGGTTCTGTGGCGCACTGGATGAGCGTTGCTTTCATCGTTGTATTGCACTAGCTTGATTTATCTGCATGCTGGTGAAGAAGGGCGGGGAGTGTTGGCGCTGAAATTGTTTAAAATTTAAATGCTGCCAGTGCACATTTTCTCTGGTACACTTTCATTTTTCATGTAGTCATGTAAATTCCGACCAAATTTGCCAACGCAATTACTGAGTGGCGAATTCGGTCTATTTTTGGTGCCAACGCGCCCGCAAAAACCATTAGACAGTGTTGGCAGTTCGTTTTCGATGCACCTGCGAACGAAGATGAAACAAGGAACACCCGGCGCTTCTTCTAGGGAGGCACTTACCACTTTCATTCGCTTAAGTCTGGTCACTGACCAGACTTAACCCCTTACCTCCCCTATGTTGTACCGTACAACATAAAAAGAGTATACCCCAAATCGCTTTTTTTCTCTCGCAGCATCTATGCTATGTAGGACCTCCAACATAAGAGGTGATTATACTTGAAGTTTGTAAGTAGGTACACCACATACTGAAACCATTATATACTTTTGGCTGTAAAACATCCGAATGCACAGGCTTAGATTTACAGGGAAGCGGTGTTCGGTTGCTGCTGGTAGAGATGGGACGTCTCACCCACCATCAACGAGTGGCAGGCAGCCACCTGAGCCTCTCACTCTTCAAAAGATCAGAAAGAGAGCAAGATTGTCCAGCCGGTCGGGAATACGCCGCGACACAAATTCACCGAGCAAGAGCGTCAGCTGTGCCTTGAGGCGCAGCTGAGCACACGACGCCAGCGATGGAGATTCGCCGTCCCAAGGATATGGCGCCTCTGGTGGAGACTGCAGAGCGTATGGAGGGTGCTGAGGCCATGAAGACGACGGCGGCTGAGGCGGCTTCGGAGGCCAAGGTCACGACTGAGGCGAAGGACACGCCTGTAGCGCAGCTGACGGCTCCTAATACCGAAGCGGCGATACATGTACCATTTGACATGCGGTTGAATCGACCGTCGATGCTCTACGTTTTAAAAGCAGACCCTCATTTCACTATTTACTATCTACTCGACGTGCTCAAGTCCCACATTGAAAATTCTTGCGTTGCGTCTCTTCTCTTCATGCTGCTGAAAGCTATCACTCTCTTGGCAGCTGCTGATGGCACCATGAGGTCTTCGGCCATGTCTGGCTTGCCTCGATCTCTCCCCTCTACCCACGACTCCACCACTTAGTATTTCAGAAGTGTCAAGACGTTGGGGATGGAAAACGAAGAGAGAGGAGGAGTTATAGTCTCGATTTTCAAGAAGCTGAAAGCCTTGCTACCGTTGTCAAAGACCTCTGTGAAGCCGATACTGTGTTGGATGAACAACGGAATGTCTAATGACGAAGTGTTCAAACGACTGCAGCTTAATCCGGTAGGGGATAAACTGCTGGACAACCCCCGATTCGTAACGCTGATCAACTATGCGGACGACATGTTCCCTGGCAGAATCACATCGATCGTCTCCACTTTGGCGGATTAATACGGCAACAAAGCTTTATCACAGATGCTTATTGCGGCGAAGAAGAAGCCGAGCACGGAACATATTGCCAACAGATACCAAGATGGACAACTTCAACATTGGCTAAACACTTCCAAATATTCCAGCGACTGCTCGAGACTCCGGCCCTGAGCACAAGATCGACGGCTCTAACTAACCTGGGGGCACCCGGAAGTGCGTTGAAACCCCGGCATACAAATTTCTAGTAAATGTGAGGAACACCATGGAAAGCGATCAGAAGAAAAAGACCGGAGTGCAGCTGAGGGAGGCTGCTCCGGGATGATCGACGGCCGGCGCGCAGCAACAGGTCAACATTGACCAGGTATAAGACGAGCAAGACCAGGGGGGGGGGGGGGGGCAGACGGCGACCAGAACGAAAAAGACGAAAATCAAACATGGGCTGGAAACTTCGACTCGTGCGAAAGACGGTCAGGGTGGCGCTCCCCCTCCGGAGGGCCAGGCTACAGGCGCATCGGGACGGGTGCAGCAGAGGCGGTCAAATGGAAGCCCAAGAAAGCAGCAAGGGTCCCGAACGAAGGGGCCTGGCTCCGGAGATGGCAGGATTGGCTCCGCCAACACCTCACAAATAATGCTTTACGTCCTCCACGCGGGCTACAGACTGTACACCCTGGTGGTGGAAAGGCGCTTCAAAGAACACCTGCGGGTAGTGAGAGCTCAGCAATCCGAGCTGGTGACTGAAGCTCAGCTGCGACAGAAATGGCCTGATGAGACCCCTGGAGAACAAGCGGAGAGATGCAAGGGCAGCCTAAGCTATTGGGACTGCAAAACACCGGCCCATCGGGAGAGGCTCCAACAATTGATGAAGGAATGGATCGTGACCAAGGACCTGCCGCAAAGTGAGATCGAGCAACGATTGCGCTTTTTCCACTTTGAGAACACTGAAAGACTGCTATGGTCACTGCGGGCAGCGGCAAATGGGGAGCGGTCCTATAGTACGGTGCGTAGGGCGGGAATCCAGGCGACTGGAGGCGTTTAGCTGGACGGGGAAACCCGACAACTTCTACCAACTGTGTCTGCAACCAGCACAAACGGGAAGCAGCTACGAACACGAGCCCCAGATGAAGATAAAGCGATACAAATGATCTTAAACCACGAACTGGAGATTCCCTTCCCCCAAATTTCTCATTCAGTCCATGACAGCGCGAGAACTGGCGTTTTTCACGGATCTGTTCATGGCCATAGAGTACCCCCCTTTACGCTCACCTCGCACCAGGACAAAATTTTGGTGCCAACATGTCCCAATATACTCTGTTTGCCCAAATCCAGATGGGTGCGGAGGCGGCTGGCCCACCGAAGCCGGAGATTGCTGAGTTCAAAAGCCGGGGGACGTAAGTGAACGATAAATATCATCCGCCCCATACACTCAGTCTGGCATCAGGACAGATCAACAGGCCAAACCGTACGAGGGAGGTCAGCGCAATCAACTCAACTCGGAACAAGGAGGGAATTATCTGCGTCTCTGAAGAGACAGGCTCCGGAGGACTGGGAAACGAGACAGGCCGACGGGGGCATCACGGCTCACCAAGTCACCGCGCAGGAGGGGGGAGGGGGAGACGAAGCTACTCTCATCGGTGAGGATCACGAAGAAGGCACTTGGAGGGAATGGTAGGTCGACCACACAAAGATACGTGCATTAATATTTCTCTAGTGTGGCGACCTCACCGAGAGGACGAGTCAGAGTCAGAGTCACGACGGGCTAAGACAGGTAGGACCAGGTTGAACCCGGACCAGGTGAGCGGGGCTGAGGTCTCAACAGAATTAGCTGTTCAAGTGAGCGTCACGGAGGTCAATGACTGCGAAATTACAAGAATAGTGTCGCCAAACGCACCGACCTTCCATTCATCCACACCATGGTGCGCCAAGAGGACACTCGAGGACGGAACCCAACGCAACTCGGCTGGAGTAACGCAGGATGATAGTTGCTGGAGAGATCACGGCCCGGTGGACGGGGCCTTGGAACAGGCTTCCCGACAAGAGGCTGAGGGTACCAACAGAGCTGGCAGGAGGAACTAGGCGGACTTAAAACTGAGGTCCCGGCCACGGAGCAGTGTGGCTGGATAGTCTTCTACGCAGCCTTGCACAATGTGACGGAGGGCCTCATCCCCCTTTCGGAAGAAGTAACTGCTGCAGCGAACGAACCGAAGAAGAACGTGCTGAACGGAATGCTCGCCAACCTGACGGATGAGGCCTGTCTGCACCCAGCGGATATAGCAGTCGAGGAGGAGGCCAGTGGGCAGATAAGAGGAAGTACAAGGTCTCGGAGAACTGGCTGATCACTATGTGGCTCAGCGCAAGAAATCGGTGAAGGCCTCAGTCCACAGGAGCTTCTGGGTGAGAACAGCACACCTGAAAGCCATGACAATGCACGCCAGGGAACAAGTCTTCGTTTTGGATGTGACTGCAGAGGGCGTGGCGAGATTGCAAGTATATGCTTAAGAGGTCAAGCAACTATCAAACGCTGAAAAGGTGGAGACAGGCACTGTAACGGTTATCCAGACAGATCTAGCCAGAAGATATCTTCGAGAGCTACTGCAGGTCGGGACACCCCCCTCTGTATGATTTTTAGGTGGGAAGAGGATGTCAATCACTTCCAGGCGATAACGTACAACCAGAAGCGCCTCGAAGAATTCAGCAGCAGGCTGGAAGAGACAGCGAAGACCCGTAACCAGGTTATAGTCCGATACGGTGGGGGGGCAAGAGTTGGATACAGTTCCCTACGACCGGATGAAGACGGCTCGGGCGGCCACTCAGGAACTGAAACGGATGCACAGGCGGCAAAAGGGGCCTCACAAGCTAACTGCGAGAGAGAAATCCACCAACTAGAGGCGACAGGCGAGGACGGGTCGTCGCTGCGTGGCTATTTTGGAGTAGTGAATGAGAGGACGCGAAAAAGATACTTTAAAAAAAGATGTTCAAACGGCTACGAAATGCTGGACGAGTTGCGGCTGGTTAGGCGACGAACAGGGGGGCCGACCCACGGCCGAGTCAACACCGATACGACTCAACTTTGGGGTTGGCCTTCTACAATGTCAGAGGCTTAGCCACACATCTACAACGCATTTGGACTAGACAACAGGGAGTCAAAGAAAAACAAGAAATAGGTTTGAAGGAAGTCACGTTCCTGCAGGAGACCCACCCACAGAAAGCGGAAACGGAGATGGCGGCCACATCATATGCGATGTTATGGGGGTTTAAGACTGGTGAGGCACACAAACTTTTATTGTGGTCCTCGCGTGAGAGAAGAAGCGCTGGAGTGGCGATACTCACTAACCCTTATGGGAAAGTGAATAATCTACGAGCATGAAAAAAAAAACACTGGGATGCACACATTGTCATGGCGATAGGTGAGATCCAGGACCACCCGATGCTCTTTATAAACATATTTGCGCTGTACAAGGATGCGGATCGACTTCGTTTCTTTAAGAGGATCACCCAAATCCACATACCCGGCGACGCCATCATCATCTGCGGTGGCGGTTTTAACTGTGTCGCCAACAAGAGATCGATAGACCGGGGCGGAATACCAAAAGAGGAGATGTTGGAGCGAAAGAACAGCAGCAATTTGTCGAGAAAAAATGATTGTTCGATTCTGGCTACTACAGTTTTCCTAGTGTTCCAGGACAGCAACAATTGCAAACCTACGCGAGGCAACATCGTACACACCGACACACTGCGCCAGATGGAACGTGTGGATCTTCTAGAATAGACAGGTGGTATCTTTTGGCCTAGCACAAAACAAAATGTTAAGGGACGTTTCCACGGTGGAGCTGCTCTGCCGCTCGGATCACAGTGGGGGTATTACTTGAACTACATGGTCCCACAGGCGCTATCCGAATAAAAAAGAGAGGTAAACCGTACCCCCCCCCCCCCCACGAGATATGCCACGGAGAGCCTAATACAGCACCATCTGGAGGGTCTTGCGGAACTAATGCTCAATTTGGAAGGAAAAGCACTAGCTAACACGTGGGATACTTTCAAGGATACCCTCAACAAGGACATGAAGGTACTTAAGCGGCGCGCTCAGAAAAGAACTTCAGGGGTCTATCCACTACGTATCAAGAGACTCACGAAGCGCCTGCACAAGTGTAATATAGCATCTGTCGAAGGACTGCAAGACAGAGCCGACACTCTACTGGAGCTTCAACAACTGCAGCAGCAAAGGAGATCCCTCAGGAGACGGAGGCTGGTCGCAGCGAGCGCTTGGTCTTCGACAGCGTCAACTAAGCGCTTCTTCAACCAAATACGGGGACAATCTCATACACACGTTGAAGCAGCCATCGGGAGGGGAGGAGTTGGCCAGAACATGACAAAGCCAGCATCCTGGCGGATAACTGGCGGGCCATCTCCAACGGTCAGGCTGAAGCAGGTCATGAGAGATAAGACTTTATTGCCAGACACAAGCATAAATGGAGGAACCTTCGCTCGACGACTTGGACGACCCCATCTCGGAGAAGGGAGTCAAGCTTAGAATCTCGAAATGTCAAACGGACAAAGCGTGCGGACAGGATGGCTACGAGAACGAATGGTATCTGGACCATGCGACTGTCCTTGCCCCGATTCTGACCAGGCTTTTCAATGAATGCCTGCGGGTCAGAACTATCCCAACCTCCTTCAATCATGCTTACATTTTTAGTGTCAGCAAGGGGGAGATACCGCCAACCCACTCAACTATCGGCTAATTGCTCTACTGAACACCGATTACAAGCTCATCACAAAAATCTTAGCGTGGAGACTGAGTGGGCACATGAAGGAGCTGGTTCACGAGACGCAATTTGGTTTCATCCCTGAACGAATGATACACGACGCGATAGATCTGTTTGAAGCCACTGAGATAATCTGTCAATGACCGGACCACCTGAGCGGCGCCCAAGTCCTGTTCCTGGATTTCGCCGAGGCTTATGATTCACGAGATCAAAATTTCCTGCTGGACGTTCTCGACGCTAAACAAGTCCCTTCTAGATTCAGGGGCATCGTGCGAGCGACTCATGCGGATACATCGGTGACTTTCATGGCTAATGGGCATCTGTCGACATCCAGGACGGTCACCAGTGGACTCCATCAGGGTTGCCCACTGGCGCCATTATTATTCGTTTTTTGCGGTGGATCTTCTCTGTGAAGAGGTAGAAGGAGCCTGCTGCTTGAAGGCATACCACTGGATGACACCCGACCAGGCCGGCGACTCAACATGGCAGGTTACGCGTGCGATACAACTATCTATACAGCCCACAAAAGTCAACAGAGAGACACCATAGCGGCGGTAGCCAGATTCTCAAGGATATCGGGTCTCAAGCTGAATATCGAGAAATCAGTAGCGGTCAACCTTGGCAGGGGAGAACTAGCACCATCGGGAGAGACCCCCCAGCTCAGGCAGGAAGGTTAAGGGATCTCTCAGGTCGACACAGGGACGAGGTACCTTGGTCGCTGGGCTTTGGAAACGGAGATACGACTATGGAGGCGTGGAGCGTACTTTCAGGTGCTCACAGTCAGACTGGCACTGGCGCAGAGGAAAACCAACACAGCTCAGCAGATAGCAATGGTGGTCTATGTCATTTTATTGCCAAAACTACTTTACGTAGCCAGGCATGCTTGGCCTCAAGAACGACACGTTGCGGAAGCCGATCGGAGGATCCGCAACTTTGTATAGAATTCTTCCTTTGCTGATGTGACACGATCGCCAAGTGGCTGGATAAATGCTGAAATAGCAGAACGAAAACCGAAAGATGGGGAAATGGGAGCTCCCAACTTCCGCACGGAGCTCACTGCCATGGTGGCCCAAACTGTGGGGAGATATTTTAGCTTTGGCCAAGGTTGCTTGGGGACATATTTCACCCGCGGCTAGAGGCACAGCGCACCCACCTAACTCCCTGGAAGCCCCGACCATCACCCAAACTCAGAGACTATCAGTGGAGTACGGGGAAACCGTGGGTGTGGCGGCTCTGGGCAGGAGACGACTCGCCCGACCAATTGGAGGAAGTGGAAACCAAAGAACGGCGGGCACTGTTGCTGCGGTACAGTCAGAGATTACGAACCACGTGGGGAAACCAGGGGCTGCAGTGCAGCCTCTCCAAACTGGCGAACGGCCCCTTTATGAAGGCCAAGCAAACTAGGCAATACAGGAGAGGGGTTTGCCGGCCTCAGGCAATTCTCAACCCGCCGCTGCTAGCTGTCCAATTGAAGGATATTTGAGAGGAAAGGATGAGCTGGTCGAAGGCAAAGGCATTCGTTCAAGCAGTGCAGGGACCCACCTTGGGGATATCTTACGCGTCACCTACGTTCGAAAAGGAGAAGTCATCTTCTTCCCCGTCAGCCACACCCTATGACCAGTGGGATTGCTCATCAGTTTCGGGAAATCTGTCTATCGCTGTTCGCACAGTATCCATAGTTAGTGTTACCGAGGGTCGAGGAGTCGACAGTGCACGTGTTCCACTCGCTGCCGGACAAACACCGCACCTTTGAAGCAATTCCGGTTACGCAGGGGCCAGTTCTCCGACACAGTTGGGGCGGGACGAGTCATAGCAACATCATCAGTGCAAGAGTAACGGCTGTGCAGGCGATCAGCTCCTTGTTGGAGCTCAAAACTACGGAAGTCTGGATCACGCCTCATCCTACCTTCACCAGGCTAATGACGATATGGACAGGAACAAAGAGGTGGACTCAACATCGAAAACGTTACAGGGCGCTTATTTCCACGGTACGGGAAACAAAGGCGAAATAAGTAGAACGGAGAATCATGGAGAAATGCAAATGACAACACCCTCATATTGCGGAAGCCGTAGTCGAGGCCACGTGGAAGATGATACAGAACGTGGATGGTGTCACCGCCTACAACACGCAGCACCTGCTCAAATTGAAATGGAACAGGACCCGACTATGGACAAGACCCGAAAGAGGTCTTCAGTACAGAAACCCGACATGCAGAAACGCAGAAGACCGGGGAACGGTCCACCTCGCATGGACCTGTCCAATTTCCAATTCCTTCTGGGCGGAGCTGTTGGAGCGCTGGGGCTTGAAAGGGAGCGGTGATCAAACGTCGGATCCAGATGCGATCTCATCGGTTTTTGGTCTCCGATTGCGGCAGGTCCCAGTTTGGCTGATGAAATGACAAGCAAATCAGGACGGAGGAAAATGGGAAACCTTGTTCGAAACGGCGAACGCTCTATGGCGGTTGGGATGTGCAGTGACACTCACGTTGATCGGGAGATGGAATGTGGACACCGTGTATGGGACCAACCCCCCACCAAGAGGAGAGCACGGGAGCCGACTGAGGGCGACTGTGCAGGAAGCGTACGGCGGTACATGCTCAGATTCTACCTGCTGCAAGCGGACACGGAGCATGTTTTGAACGTGGCAAGAGCGGTGATGCACAGATGGCAGACCACCCCACCAACGATCAGGGAGAGTCTGGAACGAGGACCTTTGCGAGTTGGCTTCTTCGCCGGTGGTGCTAGGGGGAATCCTGGCCCAGGAGGAAGCGGCAGTGTCTTCGTGACGGGTGAGTAGCGGGGGCGGGATTGCATGGTAGTCTGGGCGGCGGCAATGTCTCTGGCATCCAAAAAGATTACCAACAATGTGGCCGAGATGATAGGCCTACATAGACTTCTGCGGTATGCAGTGGAGAGGAAGTGGAGTGACATTCACGTGGTGGGGGGACAGCGCACTAGTCCTCATGATGATGAAATACCGGAAGACCCCGAAGGCAAAGAACCTTCAGCACTGGTATCGCCTCAAAAGACGACTGGCGGATCTCTGTCAGGTGAATTCATGGGGGCATCATTTCCGTCGACATAACAAAATGGCGGATTGACTGGCGAACTGGTCAATGGACAACAAGAAGAGTGTTTCGCAAGTGGCGGAGCATGACGACCACCCACCCCACCTTGTGGCGGATGTGGCGAATTTTGCAGGCGGAGACTTCTGCAGGTCGAGAGAGGAGATGAGTGAAGAAACGAGTATGGAAACACGAGGAGAAATGTAAGTCAAGTAAGAGTCAGGACAACCCTGCAGGTGGAAAAGGCCCGGGGAGGGAATGGGTATTAGAGTTCAAGCAGCAATGCTCAGTAACACAATACACCTCACCTTATTATAAAAAAAAAACATTGGCTAAGCACCAAAACACCGCAAGGCGTCTTCACGCTATTGAACCTGAACATGGGAACACTCCTAACAAGCCAGCAGTTGAGCACTTGGGTCAAGTACATGGGCGACTATGTGGCAAAGAACGACAAGAAAAGATTAGTGGTGATCGAGGATCTGACAAGGAGTTACGGGGATGAAGTGTTAGCTAATATACTTGTGACAGCGCAGAATGCAGATGATGAAACCAAGAAAATCGCTAAATATTTGCAGAGTTCATAGATAGAGGGCTGGATAGCCAGCGGCAATCGGTTGACGATGTCTACGTGCTGCTGAATCTTGACAAGTTGTAGATGATGTTCTTTCGGACCCATGTTTCGAACTTGGGCGAGCTACGTCAACAATAAGAATCCCGACAAGAAAACGAGTTTCTTTGATCACTTGATGACTCGTTACGACGACGTGAGTCTGTCCAGGATGGTTGATCCAGGACAGAAGGTAACGAGTTCGGCAAGTATCACCAAAGCAATGCAAGACAAACTGTTCCAACGATGGATGACACGCGGTGAATATATTGACGACGTATCCAAGGTGCTGATGCTCGACAAGGCAGCAGATAATGTATTTGTCCGCCCAGGATTCAGCATTTGGGCCGGCTACGCCAATTTATTCAAAAACCTACACCCGAGTCCGTTCTGGAAACTGGAGGGTGGGAAGATCCAGCGTTGGTTAACCAGCGAAAAAACTGTTGGCGACGTTTTCAAGTTGCTCAAACTTGACAAGGCAGGAACAAATCTCCTAGATTGTCCGCAGTTCACAACTTGGGAGATGTATGTTTTTTTCTTTCCGCACCGAATATCCCGACTTGAAACCCACAGTGATCGGCACAATAACCAAGAACTACGACGACAAAACGCTGTGGGAAATACTCGCTAAATCAAGAAAAGTCAAGAGCACGGAGGCCATGGCCGGAGATTTGCTAGTCAAACTTCTCAACTATTGGCTAAGAAGCCTAATGAAGGCATCTTCTATTTGTTGAAAGTGGCAGAAGCTGCGCCTAACCATCCCGACAGGATAGTTTCAATGCATATCGCCATGGAAAACCCATCTACGAGTGCTAGTAGAGCATAAGTGACAGTAATGCACCTCACTTTCATTCGTGAGTGACATCTCTTATGTAGAACATGAGTCAACATAAGGACTTCTACCACAAAAAACAGCAACAAGACCAAGCCTGTTGCTGGTCACGGACCTCATGCAGTACGCCGTCTTTGTGCACGCGACCACAAAGACCTTCGTCCCCCACTTGTGAGGCTTGTCCTTGTTGAATTGAGCGTTGGGTTGTAGCGAGAGCGTGAAGGTAGAGTAGCTTCACCACTGGTGGCGCACGATATCTCCGAGCGAAGGTCCGCTGAAGCACATCGACCACTGGCCGAATCTTCCACGCACGATCAATCTCAGCTTGCGGCGACTTGTTGTTGGAGAAGTGTAGGTAACCCATACTATGGAAGAACCGATGCTTCGGCATGAAGAGGTTGAAGCGGTTCGCGGGCAGCGCCCCAATTTGCTTCGTCGACCAGTGTGCAGCGATCCCTTTGAGAATTGGCATCAGCATTCGGACAATCAGCAAGCCCACCACCCGAAGTACTTCCCACGGCTCAATATCAGGTACGTTGGACAGCCTCGCTTCAATGTCGCTCAATTCTTCAACTGGTCCTACTCGATCAGCATTGCGTCGTTGCTGCGAGCGGATGGCACGCGCTCGGCCCGGAATTATCTGCGCGTGTTAACGGTTGCTCTCCACGACGGCGATCTGAGTCCACAACTTGGGAGGCGTGAGGTAGAATAACAGCGCCAACGGGTCTTCCGCTATATCATCGCTGTTACGATCGTATATGTTGACCACATACAACGCACGTACCCTATACCCACCCAATATGCATCATCGCCAGCAGCGTCTTCTTGTTGTGTGCAGCCGTCAAACACACTGATTCCGGCAAACCAGCGCGTTCTTTGTCCTCCTCCTCGTCTGTAAGTGCTACAATGTCCCAATCGCCATCCCACAAGTCGGCTTCTCCACTCTCATCTTCATCATCATTTTCTTGCTCCTCATCCTCAGAAGTTTCTTCATCAGAATTCAGACCCGTGCAGTGCTGAGCACCGACGCTCGTCACATTCGCATCGCCATCGACGACACAAGGAAGCGAAATCGGAGCAACTATATCCTCTTCAATCGCCTCACTCGCACCACCCTCACCGTCGTCTTGTAAAAGCGCACGACAACGCTTTTTGGGATAGTCTGCTCACCAACAGCAATAGCGGTCACAACATCCGCCATCACCTCCTCCACTTCGTACTGTAAAAGCTACAATACCAGGGCAATTGCTTCGTACATAAAAACACACACACAGGTCGGGATTCTAGCCAGACGCCGCCTGTGCTTCATCAAGTTCCAAGAAGCGACCTCGGGTTGCTTGGAAACACTAGAGTGACGCATTGCGTGAGGAAGTGACGGCGCTTAAATATGCACTACATGAAACCCAGTGGACCCCACTGAACTTTCAACAGGTCACTCCGCAGACGTGTTTGTGATTTCTACTGCACACTAACCAACTGTTTGTGAAGTTTGCACACATGTTAGTCTGTTTGTTCGGTTTACAATCCTGAAGAACCGTTTCCAACTCTCCCTTCGTCACCGCTTCGTGTTCGTTGACGCCATCACCTTCATCCAGACTTCTATTATATGCTTCACAAAGTCGTCGAGTGCGCAAGTGTCGGGGAGGGATTTGTTGGTGTAGAGAAATAATTGGTTTTCTACCATGTTGGCAGACATCCTATTGCGTCGTTTGGACTAAATAAATGAATCAGGGTTGACTGAGTTGTACGTCTAGAAGGTTTGTCGAATGCATCATGAAGAAGAAATCGCACAAACTAGAGCTGACTAATAGCGATGTACGAATCCATGCCAGTCACCCATTGCGTGTACCCAACTTTGCAGATACAAGGACGCGATTGAAGATATATCAGTCTAACTCCGCCAACATGTTAGCTAGATTTACTACACAGTAACAAACAGTTAGCAAACAGGTCTGTCAACAATACAGTTAGTGTTTATGCGAACACTGGCTCAATCGGATTGCGAACCACCTACTAATGAACTCTCAATCTGAGGAGACCACACTCTCCCAGGTATCTATGCCTACACTAAAGCTCATGGGCGACCGAATAGCCCGCGCTTGTGGCAATCCACGGTCGTCACGTGTAGAGCTGAAGAAGCAATCGTGAGTATCTCCGTACAGAGACTTGGATTGGCGAACTACGGTAATTCAGCTTGCGTGAGTACGAAACCCTGGCGATTTCCCGCCTCCCCCAAGTTTTGGATACAAGATAACGCTGCAGACAAAGACTGCCCGGTCCTTATCAACGAATCTCCGTGTCGCCATTCGTACACTAGCTCCAACGAGGCTGCTTAATTGGGGTGTAGACACGAAAAAGCCCTGTGCTGTGGTATCACCATTCTCGGCAGCATGGTGTCGGATTGCCCTTGGATAATCTGGTTGACATCTATCTTCTGTGAACCGATTCGTTGAAGGGATGCCAAAACAGCTTTCTCCGTCTGCTCACGAGAAAATGGGACAACATTCCTTTCAGCCAACTCCAGGATGACATCATTGGTGAGATGACGTCTGCCTTAACGCTTTTTCCTAGGACACGGGAGAAATGGGATTCCTTTCTCGGCAAACATCGTCTCGAAAGAAGCGTAGGTTTCATCAATGCTACTCATCCAGCTGTCAAACGATAAGGTTGCATGCGTCGGGATGAGTTTGCTGGGTGCACGCTTTTGGTCAAACATTTCCTCCATTAGCTGCAATGAACAGTAAACCGCGTTAGCACTCGGGGATTAGTCAAAGACGATAGTAGCATCAGTAAAGAATACCTTGGTTTTGATCGGCGCTTCATATTTCGCCGCAAACTCCTGGCTTTTGAACCTGGTCACTTGTGATTCGTCGGAGCTGTTGGTTTTCTTCTTCTGCTTTGCGACGAAGCTCGAGTTGCCGAAGAGAGATCTGCTGTCAGAGAGGTTTGTGTTTGGGGACACGATTGCCGCCCGGGAGAGGCAGAGAAGACAAAGGAGAGCGCGTTGTCCCGGATGGGAAGCGTGTTATTTACAGTGTTAGTGGCATCGAAACTCTCCATGGGCGACTCCCGTTGAATCCAGATGAAACTTCAACTTGCAAGTTTGGGGTCCGGTCTTTTGAAGCTGCGTTGCTGAAGAGAGCAAGCCTCATTGTTTGGAATGAAGCGCCCATGACACATCGCTACCAATATGAAGCTGTGGATCGCACGCTTCGCGACTTGCTCAAAAATGATATGCCGTTTGGAGGTTTGACGATGGTTCTTTCGGGTGATTTCCGCCAGACCCTTCCTGTTATTCCTTGGGTAGGTCCTGCTGTGGTTGTAGCAGCTTCGTTGAAGAGATCAGCACTCCAGAGACACTTCGAGCTCTTGCGACTTTCTACGAACATGAGAGTCCAGATAACCCTAGATGGCCAAACTCCCGATCTAGACAGAGACTTCGTCGAAATATCGCGGGATATGCTGTTAGACGGTGTCCCACGTCATCAACGAGCGAGTGCTGAGATGGACGAGCAAAACGCCCAGTCATCAAGTTTTTCCGTCGTGTACGCGGATTTCAACGAGGGAACCCAACCTGACAGTACTTCGCTGAGCAAATTTTCCTTACATCCAAAAACGCGGACGTGCGAGCCATTACCGACATGATTATTGACAATCTCCCGAGGGAAGCGGAGGGGTATCGATCGGCGGATACCTTCGATGGCGATCATGCACTTGAGTGACAAGAACGCAGCGACCCCTACTCTCCATAATTCCTGAACACAATTTCACTTAGCGGCATGCCTCCGCACAGCTTCGGCTGAAGATCGGAACGCCAGTGATGCTGATTCGAAACAATAACACAAAGGAAGGACGCTGCAACGAAATCAGACTGCGGGTTGTATCTTCGCAGAGAAACTGCATGGAAGCTGTCATCATGGGTGGTGCCTTCGCGGGCAAGACTGCCAATATACCACAAATTGCCCTCACCAGCAAGAACTCAGGATTCCCCTGCGAACGGCGCAGAAGACAGTTTCCCGTCCAAGTGGCATTTGCGATGACAATCATCAAGTCTCTTTTAAATCCCGCCCAGCGTAGCGAGGTGGTCTATTCGATTGGGGGAAACTCCGCCGAGCGAAGCGAGGCGGCCCACGTTCCTGCTCAGCTCCTCCTTGCGCAAAGAGCCCCGCTTGCGGGCTCCGCTCGGCTTGTCACAATATTATTTCAATTATACGGACGTATATTGTCTTTTCCCCCTTGAAAGAAAAACTAATTTCAAAATAGCGTCCGTACATTACATTGCCAGCCATTTGCAATCGAGGTTGTCTTTTTGGAGATTGCGAGCTCTGATTGGCTGGATGGCCCGTATCGGACAGATTTGAGGCCGGTACCACGCATAGATTTGGGGTGTCGTTTGTGACCTTTGTTGCATGCACCGTAGCATGTACGACTGACTTTTGCAACGGAACAAAACGTCAGCCCCCCTTTAGTAAAACCAAGCCAGGGTTGCAAACGCAAGGGTGCGGAAGTGCCATAAAGTAAAACCAAGTTAGAGTTGCAAATGTAAGGGTGCGAAAGTGCCATTAAGTGAAACCAAGTCAGGTCTACAAACGCAGGTGTGCGGAAACGCCACACAACAGAAATCACCGTGCATGGCTCGTAACGCGGCGCTACGTGTACAAGACGGAGTAGCTTGTGCTGCTAGCGGGTTATCCCTTCATAATGATCACGGTGTCTAGGGCTTAGATTCCCGGCAAAGCACTACCACCGTGGTACTACAAAGTGGAGAATCTCGCGGACACGACGCCGGACACAGCTCCGACCAAGGCGAAGAAGCTCGTGAGCACGACGTCGGGCAACGAGAATAGAGTTACACAAAAACTACGACACTACATGAGGTAAGTATGGCCCTCCGAGACTCCGTGGAGACCATTCCACTGGACAGACTCCAAAGTAATCCAGCCGACCTTGTTGATGAGCGTGAATGTGATTATAGGTATCAGCAACGTTTCAGCACTCGCATGACACTAAATCGGCGATAGCAGCTCCATTGACGTCGATACCAACCTAATTCTAGTCGATCTTCGCGCTGCAACTGCTGTGGATGTCATGCAAGTCAGCACGTGCACTTCAACTACATGTAGTAGAATAAGCTGTCTAGGCATATATAGCCAATCAAACGAATCCATTTGAATATTAACGTATCAGAACTGTGTTGCTAACCAATATTTATACGAGATCCGCTCGGCTTGTCACAGTATTATTTCAATTACATGTATAAGGACGTATTTTGTCTTTTCCCCTTTTAAAGAAAAACTAATTTCATAATAACGTCTGTACATGTACTGTATAAATATTGACCGATCTTGCAACCAGATCGATATTCAAAATTAGTGTTTTGATTGGCTATAGCTGTTAGTTCTACAAGTTGAAGTGTAACGCAGACTCGGATGCCCTCCACGCCTACGGTCAGCGCGAAGCTAAACTAAGATGCTGGACACCGATAGCTGCCTACCGTAAACTTGGTAAAACTTGTCTATTGCGGTATCGCTTATGTATCCGGAGCGTACCAATTGAGTTATAACAGCCCAGAACACTTTCCTTCTGGAGTACGCAAACTTGTTTGCGCCTCGTTCAACTGGTGTGAACTCCTTAACTGGTTTCAACCCTCTGCATCCAAACTGATACTCATGCCAGAGTTCGAACAGATCCTTAGGTCTTTTCGAGAGACGCGCAACGGAAATTCGCGCAGGCGACTGAGCACTCGAGAGAGTTATCGTTGGTTGCAGCACGTCATGAGAAGGATGAGCTTTCGTGTTGAGCCGAGGCATGAACGCTGAGATGGCTTTCTTAGCGAACTCCAGTGTACTTGATCTGATGTGAATGGATCTCATGTCTTCGTTCGGCTCTGGATCTCCGTAAGCCCTCTTGTTCATCCAGCGGGGCACAAGAGATCTGGCGTGATACAGAGGAGCTCCTCTGTCGTGAAGTTACGCCCGTCGTTGTACTTATTGTCGTCCTTGAACGACATGAGCTTCACGAGCTCTGCGTTGTAGCGACTGGTGCTCATAGCGGTAGATTCTGCTGCACGGTGTTGCACGATGCTTCTGTACCGCTGCGTTTGCAACCCTGACTCGATTTTACTAAAGATGGGCTGACTTACGATTTGTATGGTAGGGTTGCAAAAATCAGCCGTTCTTGCTACGGTGTCTGCGCAAACGGCATCCCACTTCCATGTTTTGTACAGGCCACACAAGTGGTCGATACCTGGTACTGAACAATAGGCCAATCAAGGCTCTCAATTTCTAAAAATACAACCTCGGTTGCAAATGGCCGATAATGTACATGTACAAAAAAGAACAATTTCAAAATAACGTCTGAAGTCTTTTCAGGTCAGAACAGTTTTTTTTTAAATCTACATGTACATGTACAGCTGAGGAGTTGGCCAGAAAGCGCGGGAGGAAGCAGACGTCATTGAACAAAATGGACAAAGTCAATAGTTAAGAACCTCTAAATAACAATATACGTCACTATTCACTGCACATGCATCAATTATCGGCTGGTATTTAACCAGGAGTTGATTGGTCACATTCTCGTTAACTGAGCAACTGGTTTCCAAGGCAGGATAGCCACTCTACACAAAGCAATCTCAATCATGGCGGGGACAGGTATTTCTGCGCCGACTAATGTCCGACAGCTCCCCATTCACTGACCTCCTCCCTACATTTATCACAGCTAAAGACGACGCGAATAACGTGCCTCGCACCAAGTTCTTCTTGCGCGGTAAGGGCGGCATCGAGGTCATTTGGGGCCCGCCCTCCTCCAGCAAGGATGAGGCCAAGATCGAACGCGACGAGAGCTTCGAGACTTCAGGAACCGCCGACCTCATGGAGTTCACGGAGGACGGGAAACTCGTGGTACTGGTACGCAACGCCTCGGGCTTCACGGTGCGCGACGCAGACACGGGCACTGTCGTGACGGATGTGGCCAATCCGGGCATCCACGCTGTGGCTTGGTCGCCTCTGGGCTCGCACTTGCTCACGTGGCAGCGGCCACAGAAGGACTCGGACCTTGGTAACCTCATCGTGTGGGATGCCGCCACTGGCAAGGAGGTCGCGCGCTTCAACCACAAGTCTTACACTCGTGATGTACGTGGCATTTCAGTACCGGTAAGAAATTGGTTGTGTACTCGACTGACGTTATTTTGCTTTGGCGATGGCAGAAATGGCCGCCGCTTCAGTGGTCGTCTGATGAGACGATCTGCGCGCGTCAGAGCGCCAACGGCGTGGTGCTTTACAACGGGCGTGACATTGGCGCAGGCTCGATTGGCCATATCAACCTTCCGGTATGTCGTTTTAATCAGGAAAACAAAAGCGCGACTTAAGTTGCAGGCGCTGATGGTGTGGCTTGTTATGTTGGTGATCAGAACGTGGCGAACTTCAGTGTGGCTCCTGGCAGCGCTCCGTACAAGGTGGCGCTGTTCGTTCCGGAAAAGAAAGGCAAGCCTGCTAGCGTCAAGATCTACCAGTTCCCAAACAGCCTGGACACTCCTACAGCGACTAAGAGCTTCTACAAGGCTCAGGACGTGGCGTTGAAATGGTCTCCTACGGGCAGCGCGTTGATTATCGAGACGCGCACGGACATCGACACGTCGGGCAAGTCGTACTATGGTGAAACGGGCCTCTTCTTCCTGCAGAGCGACGGTGAGTATGACTGCATCGTGCCGCTCACGAAGGAGGGCACAGTGCACGACGTGGCCTGGGACCCCACTGGTCGCGGCTTTGTGGTGATTGCTGGTGCGATGCCTGCGCACGCCACTCTGTACGACACCAAGGCTCTGCCCGTCTTTGAGTTCGGTGCGGCGCCTCGTAACCACGTCAGCTGGAGTCCACACGGCCGCTTCCTGTGTCTCGCTGGGTTTGGCAATCTTCGTGGTGATATGGACTTCTGGGAGCGCAACAAACTGAAGAAAATGGGCTCAGCGACGTCCAACGCGGCCACTACTTTCTCATGGTCGCCTGACAGTCGCTACTTCGCTACGGCCACGACGTTCCCGCGTCTGCGCGTGGACAATGGCTTCAAGATCTTCCGTTACGATGGCACTGGTCCTATTCACCAGGAGAAACGTGGTGAGCTGTACGATCTCAAGTTCCGCCCGGCTGCGCAGGATACGTACCCGAACCGTCCTCAGTCCCCGCGTCGGAAGGGTGAGGATGCGGGTTTTGGCTCCTCTGAGGCCCCAAAGGCTGCGCCGAAGCCGCAGGCTTACCGCCCGCCGAACTCGACGGGAGCGCTGGCTGCTATGATGTGCAAGGAAGAAGGTGGCTCACGGAAGCTTGACCGCAACAAGTACGCCGCTCCCCGCTCCGTTGCTTCATCCGTTCCTGGTGCTGCGCCTCGCCCGATTCCTGGTATGGGAGTGGCTGCCGCGCCCAAGAAACTGAGCAAGAGCGCACGTAAGAAGAAGGCGCAAGAGGCTGCTGAAGCCAGGGCTGCTGTGGAGGATGCCCTTGCTAAGGTTTCTGGCGCTGCACCTGCCAAGGAGGAACCGAGTTCGGCGGAGATGACGCCCGAAGAGAAAGCCAAGAAGGTCAAGGGATTGCTGAAGAAACTCAAGCAGATCGACGCGATCAAGGCCAAGAGGGAGGCGGGCGACTCGCTCAACGAAGACCAACTGCAGAAGCTCAACACTGAACAAGCGCTGCGGGACGAAGTGGCTGAACTTTCCGCGTAAATAGGCGTGCAAAGGGAATAAATGATGCACAAGTCGAGCTTAGAGAACGGCGTTGCCACTGTGGGAAAGCAATAGAGAGCAACATCGTGCATTCCTGCACTTTTCTCCAATTGATTCGAGTCGTCCTTGCTGGTACTAACTTGGATTTTCCTGTTAGCTGGGGAAAGAAGCGTACGTTGCCCACTGAGCTGACGGCGTGGGTGGCGGAGGCACAAAATGCTGTTCAAAGAAAACAAAAAAAATCGGGACAAGTTAGGCAACTTCGAGTTGACAAATGTACATTTTCAGTGGTGTTTTTCTTACCGGAGGGATGGCGGAAGCTCCCGGTGTCTGCAGGAAAACAATGTACACGTCCCATGCTCGTCGGACTTTGATCAAAGAGTCAATTGTCAATGTCTCTGGATCGAGGGACTGCTCGGGAGATCTGCTCTCCGGCGTAAATACATTAGTCGCCATCTTCTCTTCTTGATACACTGTGTTCGGTTGTGACGCCTTCTCTTCTTCTTGCCCCTTGCTGTTCAGGTCTTCTTCATAAGTATCCTTTTTGTCGTCAGTTGATTCCACCTTTTCGAATGTTCTTGCGTCTGCCGCTCGACGTATACTCATTTCAGCACGACGCCGCAGCTTGGCTCGCTTTCGATAAGCCTGCACAAACAGCAACTTCTGTAAACACAGCCCAAAACAGCAAAAGTCGAGTTTCAACGCACCTTCTTCTTGTCGACCCTTGCAGCAAACGCTCGAATCTCAGCAAGTTGTTTCTCCGGGAACAGTCCGGACGCCGCGTTCATCTCATCAAGTTGCTTCTTCAATGCTTCACACGTGGCAACTTTTCGCTCACGTTGCACGCGCAATCTCGAGCCCTCCATACTCAACGCTGCATCTTCAGAACTCGCCAATCGCTTCTCAACTGCAGCTAACTCCGTGGCCGCCTCTTTCAACTGCTTTGCCAACTTCTGAGCTTGCACAATGCGACGTCGTAGCAGTCTCAACGGATGCTCGTCATTTTCCTTTGTAACACCTTTAAAGTTCTCCGCTGAGCTGCGGTGCGTTCTTCTAAACGAGTCCAGCCACAGTTGCTCAGGGTCAACCAGCGGACGCGGAGGCACGACGCGAGGGTAGAAGCCTGCTGCAGGACGTGGAGGCTGCGGATAAAATCGTGGAGGGATTGGAAACCCGCGCGGAGGTGGCGGAAGTGGAGGCACAAACGCTGGACGAGACCATGGCGCAGTCTGCGGCACGGGCGGAGGCCATCGAGGCGGTGGCGGCTGCATCAAAGGCGAAGTTCTATTTTGCTACATGACTACAGCTGTATGTGATTTAGTCCGTGGATGTAGACCAAATGTTCAAATTTGCTACCTGCCACAATGACCGACGGGCACGCCGAGCTGCTCACGTGTGTGCTGCAGTTGGCGAAATGCAGCGATAAGGTACGTCCTTGTTTCAGTCTACATCCACTCTGTCCCTAGCATATTGAATGTGGCGCTTGATGTTTGTGACGCGCAGCTCCGCGCGACGGACGCGATGCTGGGCAAGTGTGTGACTCGTATGCAGCGCGACCTTCCTGCGTCTGGGATACCGCGTCTGACGTCCAAGCTGGCCGTGGTGCCGGCTAACCCGGCGCGAGAGGCGCAAACACTGGAGGAAAAGTTCCAGGAGTTCTTCGACCAGGGAACGGAGGTCACGGAGCGACTGGAGATCACCAAGGCCCGACTGGAAAAGGAGCTACGGCGGCGCTCGGAGAACGTAAGAGTTTTTCTATCAGTTGCTAGAGTGATGGTCAGAGTGATTGTAATTTGACACTGGCTGTGGTGCAGTTCCGGGAGCTGGTTAAGAGCCGAAACACCGACATCCAGCAGGAATACGCGCGTATGCTCAAGGAGCTGGACGACCAGGTGGAATCGTTGGACCAGGAGATTGCCAAGGAGAGGGAGATCAAGGCTGAGCGAGCGAAGCGACAACGTGAGGAGGCTCTTGAGAGGAAAGCGACCAAGAAGCAACACCTCGAAGCAGAAACCACGCAGCTGAAGGAGCAACTGGAGGAATCCACGTCCGAGATCAGACACCTGCAGGAAGTGTTTGCACAGCTAGAACAGGAGGTTGAGAACCAGGAAAGCGAAAATAGTCCCGATGATGATCAAAGCGTAGACGAACGGCGCCGACTTGAGGAGGAACGTGCTCAAAACGAAATCGTGGAACTGCAACAGGAAATCGTGCTGCTGAAGGAGGCCCAGGAGGCAATTGCGGAGAAGATTGATGTACGTACCGAGGTTGTTATGACTCTTACATTGAGATGTGCCCATTAACGTGCTCTCTATCTTCTTGCGCACTGCAGAAACAATCACTGAAGACTCAGTACGAGGAAGAAAAGCAGGAGGTGCTGGAAGAAACGGCTCATGTAAGTTTTTCTTTTTCGCTCAGTTATTGTAGAATTGCCGCGTCTAACTTGAATGTTGCAGCTGAAAAGTTTGGTGGAAGACCTCACACCTCAAATCAACTCCAACGGCACTCGACTGCACTCGCTGCTGCGTACACTTGCGCCGTCTCCGGGCATCGGAACGCTCATGACACGCCTGTTTCAGCAATTGTGCGGTGAGTCTCGTGCGCCGTCATCTCCAGAATTGCCTCCCACACCACGCAAAACGGTGGACTTGAAGGCATTTCTCAACGTACGTAAAGCGATTACGTGTGGTGTTTCACCTCCAGATAGCTTAACTAGATCTGTCTGTTGCGTGCGTGTACAGAGCTGTCCGAGCTTTGAGGAAGGTAATCGAGCAATCGATGAGCTCAAGAAACTGCAGCTCATTCATTGCTACGAGTCCAGCGGAATTATTGCGCTGGCAGATTAGTTATTTTGACAAAACAATTTTTTCTTCTCCTTATCTTCAAGGCCAGACTCGAAGCGGCGTTAGAACTGGAAGCACTTGCGCCACACATCAACAAGCAGCACGAGGATTCAAAAGCCATGTCGCTCACAATCTACTGCTCTTGTTCTTGAACTGCTTCTTCAGCTCCATCACGGTGGCCAGGAACTCTCCCGATGCCGCACGACGGTCCAGCTGCTCGAACTCGTAGAACAGCGCCTCTCGGATTTTCGGGGCGCGTTCACGACGCAGCAGCAACTTGTACACCGGGAGACTGGTCTTGTTAAAGTGATTGGTCGCAATTGGCGTTAACTCAGCAAAGACCGCCTCCACGAAGCCGTTCGTAGGGAAGACTTCACCCACAATCTTGGCGCCCAACGCCTCCTGAGCCGTGTAGACCTTGGAGCGGATCACCAGGTTGTTGGCCACAGTGGGTCCCAGCAAGTGCGGGAACGTGTAGGACGACGCGAACTCCGGCACGACTCCAATACGGAGAAAAGGCGTCCAGAAGGTGGCGCTGTCGGCCGCGTACACGAGATCGCAGTGCATAAGCAGCGTGACGCCGATGCCGATAGCGGGGCCGTTCACAGCGGCTACCAACAGTTTCTTGCAGTCCAGCATCTTGTGCATGAAGGTGTGGGACGGACTCTGCGAGGGCGGACGCACCGAGCCGTCGCCTAAGATGGCCGCCGTCTCCTTCACGTCAGCGCCGCTGGTGAAGTAGTCGCCGTGGCCTGTGAGTACGAGCGCGTGTAGCGAATCGTCGGCCTCGAACTCGTCCAGAGCCGCCGTCAGCTGCTCGTACAGGGCGTCGTTGAAAGCGTTCTTAGCACGAGGACGACACATCTCGACGACGAAGATGCTGCCCTCGCGCACGTGGCAGCGAACCACCGTCTCCTGCTGCTGGGTGGTGCTCATCGATGATATTCGGGTGCGCACTGGATGGTCGGTTGGATTGTGGTTAAACGATCTGCTTCCAGGCGATGAGGATTTGTTTATGTCGACGTATCAACGTGTTGAAGTTTTTCATGACGGTCGCAGTAGAGAAAGGCTAATACGACCAACACAGGTTGAGGTGCTGGGTAAACTAACTCTTCGTCATTGCCAGGTCGCCGCCACCAGCCTTCACGTTCTCACCGTTCTTCACGCGCAACATGGTGCCAACATCGTACCCACGGAGTCAACCATGCCCGGCAACCAGTAGTGCTCGAAGATTACATTGACGTACCGACAGCAATCAATTCGATGAACACCGCCTTGTATGTTGATCCCGACTTTCGCATGACGCACGTCCGCCACAAACGCACGGGCGTCCAGGACGCGTACCGAATCGTACTTGTTCTTAGATATGCGAACACGTCCGAGTTAGACGGTCCTCCTCATACTTTCCTGGGGGCTACCGGTCCAGCAAGCGACTGCAAGCACTACCTGCTTGTATTGTAGTAGGACACGTGACGGTCTATTTTACTTTATAGTTCACTACGACGCTCTAGTCGAGCACGGGCTTGGGTCTGGATGCGAACACGACGCGCGTGCGGGCGATACCCACCACCTCATACTTGGTCTGCCCAGCTGCGTCGTTTCCATCTTCTGTCATGACCACGTCTCCATCACTGCCGCCGTCTTTCTGCAGGATGGCAAAAGGTTTGGGCAGCTTGGCCACCTTCCCAGCCAGCACGTGGTTGCCGATGCGCAGCGTGATCTCGCCGCCGTGGCCGTAGCGCAGAGTGCCCACATCCAGTCCGCGCAGGTCAGGCTTCTCGGCGCCGTCTCCAGGGATCAGGTCGCCCTGAAACTCCAGAAAACTCCACTCCTTCGCCGCCGCGTCCACCACCACGGGCACCAGCATTATTGTCTTTTTGGCGGCAACGCTCCCATGGTGTACACTACACCATGTTCTATGTTCGTTACACAAATTGTGTGCACCACAATTCCATCGGAGCCGCTCATTTTCCGGGGGTGACATTACAGGTACAAGGATGTTCGCTCTCGTTCGCTCCAAGGGCCTGATGCGGGCGGCCATGGGCGTCCGCGCCGCCAGCACGGTGGGCGCCACTCTCGACGAGGCGGTGGCTCGGCTGCCGCACAAAGAGGCGCTGCGTAGCGTCACGCAGGACATTCGCTGGAGTTTCAAGGAGCTTAACGCTTCCGTGGACGAGCTGGCCAACGGCTTTTTGGACCTGCAGTTCGAGCGCGGCGACGTGGTGGCCGTGTGGCTGCCCAACAGCGTCGAGAACGTGCTGACCCAGCTGGCGGCGGCTCGCGCGGGCCTGACGCTGGCCGTGATCGAACCGGAAGTGTCGAACGCCGAGGAGCTCGCCTTCATCCTGCAAGACAGCAAGGCCAGCGGTCTCGTGTTCGAGCCTAAGCAGGCGGGTCGCAACCAGATCGAGATCGTGCAGGGCCTCTTCCCGGAGCTGGCTACCTGTGAGACCAGATGCATTGAAGTCGTATGCAATGACAGAGAGCTGACAGTATTGTGATATTTGATATTTTGCTAGTCCGCGAGCGTATGGAAGTGTTCCGCCCCAAAAATTTCCGCCACCTCCACAGCGTCATCACCACGAGCTGGGAACCGGTGGAGGGTATGATCAACCTCAATGGAATGATGGTCAACAGCCCCGAGCCTTACGCCATGAAGGCTGTGACCAAGACGCTCAACGACAAGACGCCGCTCGCTGTCACCTATTCGAGTAAAGAAACTCAATTGGAGAACGTGATACAGGGTTGTAGTAGCTAACGGAGACTTACTGTTACTGCCAGAGGTGGAGGGTCAGAACCCTAAGAAGAGCGCTGTGCTGACGCACGGCGACCTGCTCAAGCGCGCTGAGACGCTGGCCAAGAGGTTCGACAGTTGAAGTTGTTTCTTTGTAGTTCTGTGAGTTTCTTTCTAACGTTGTGTTGTTTGTTATTATGCAGTCTGAACTTGACTGCGACGGATAAGATCCTGCTTACTGGTGAGGAGACTGGTCTGTCTCTAGGACCTCTCGCTGCTATCGGCCAGAGCGCGCAGGTCGTGCTGCCGTCCTCGGAATTCAACCACGAGGCTGTGCAGCAGGCCATGAAGGTGGAGAACTGCAGTATTGTAGGCAGCGGACTTGAGAACTTCAAGCGCGTGTAAAGTGAAGGCGCTGTGAGGCGACAGATACACACACACACAGCATCACCTCCCAATTATCCACTGCGCAGATGATGAAAACAAAACATGAAGCGACAAGTGAGTGAAGTAAGCGGTCGCGTTGTTCTGATTATTGTTCTGCTACGTTGTGTCCATCCGCTTTCTTACTCCAGGTAACCAAACAATTCATCGATACACATGAATTTACGCGTATCATACAGATGAAGAATATTCAAGCCATGAGGATGCCGCCAAGTCCGAAAGTGATCGTAGCAAGCAGCATGGAGCACATGGTTTCTCGCGACGTGTAAGGTGGGAGCTCGACCGAGAAGAAGCACGTGTGAGCAACCGGTAGACTGCGCGTGGCATCGCGCCCTCCTTTCTTGGACAACTTGAAAGGCTGCGGCCACTTGCCACGCGGTAGTCGACTGCGACCCCACGCGAAGCGCACAAAGTCGGCGCGTTGCTCGTCTGAGAACTCAGCCAGCGCCTCCCAGAAGAGCTGCACGGTCAGATCATCCTCAGCGTAGCCGTCGTACCGCGTATGCCGTTGCCAGAGCTCCAAGTCGATTTTAGGCGAGCCACACGCGAGGATCTCCAGCTCCTGCCATGTTAGAAGCGTCAACACGCGTCGAGGGAAGAGCGTCGCGAACCCTCGAGCCATCGCAGCCACCTGCGCGCTACATTCCTCCAAACGAGCACGCTCTGCTAGTCGACAGTACTCCAATCGGTTGTGGAACTCCACAGTGAGCTGGCGACCTCCTGGGGCCAGTTCAATCTCCTCTCCAGTACACGACGAGGCCGTGAAGCGCAGCTCGAGACCAGCAAAAGCCGTCGCGAACTCTTCTTCCGTCGAGATGCCATCGTTCTCACAGTTCGCGATCCCGTCCAGCATCTGGATGAACATGGCGTCCGTGTCCTCGAGATCAGAGCGAGTGAGCGTTTGACCCAGCAACTGCTTCCACACCAGAGACGGCAACATGAACGGGAAGTCACCGCGTGTACGCAGCGAGATGCCGAGCAGTTGACCCACAAAGGCGAACATTTGCATGGCGACTGGAGACGTGCACTTGGGGTTGGGTAGATACATTCCGCGGTTGTTGCCAGTGTCGTGCTGACCGTTGGGACACAAGACGAACAAGCTGAAGTGTGGGGAGAACAAGTCGTCGACCATGGAGGTGGCTCCTTCGCGGTACACTCCGCCCCAGTCCACACCTTCTTCGCCACGGAACTTGACGCTGAACAGTCGACCTTTGCTGTCAATTTGACGCCTCAGTAGCGCTGGGTCGACGGCATGCAGCTGACGGAAGGCCTGCGCGAAGAAACACTCGGACACGGACGGCTCCATCTCGCGATCATCTCTTGATTCAAGCGCCTGCATCCGGTCCAAAGTGATACGCGCTGTCTGTTGCGAACTGCCAGAAGTCTCACCAGGAACGTTTGTAGCCTCGACCGCAGCTTCCACAAGCGCGCTCTTGACGTCGAAGAAGATGCCATGGCTCAGCTGTCGCAGTCGGTGTGCGATAGTCCACGGGGACTTTGTGTCCCGCAGATCCAGCAGTGGCAAGCAGTGATGTAGACTTAAATTCAGGTACTTGAGCAACGCAAACCGAAGCTGCAGCGACTCGAGCGACAGGCCAAGTAGCTGGGAGCACCGTAACGCGTCCAACGTTTGGTTCAGCTTGATGTCTGCTGGTTGTAGGTCGACCGAATGCCTCGTAGTTGCTGGGGTGGTCGACGGCAGGGATGCTCCAGGTTCCACGTGATTGTTCACCCAGTCCACCAGCTGCAAGTCCATGTCTTGAGTCCAGCGATCCCCTTGGCCAGGCTCTGCTTGCATCACGAGTAGCTTCTCGAGAAGCTGCCCCATATCTTGTACCGTTGCGCGAGCTATCTGCTTCTCCTTGGGGATACCCACAGCACTTACAGTTGCAGCGAAGCCAAAGTGGTCACCTGCGTTTTCATCAGCATGGAACGTGTACTCGAGGTTGTTGCCATCATGAGAGATCGGACCTTCAGGCCACCCACTCTCCCCCGCATACGTTCGGTTACTGCGAATTTCTTTTACGGTCTCACCGACGCGGTCTTCACGAGGAATCAGCGTAAAGGTGGCCAGTTCGAGTCGCGACATTCCTTGTCCTTGACCTGGAGCGAGTGAGCAGCGAGAATCGAACGTTATCCGAAGAGCTTGAGCGCCTTCAAACGCCACGAGGCCGCTTAACGGCGTTCCAGCTGCGTACGGATGCGAAGTCTCGATGACTGCGGAAGATCCGTAGACTTCCAGCCAGATCGCAACCAAGATATGTTGAGGCAGACGCGTGGTTTGTCTGAGTAAGAATCTTGTGACTTCCGATACATCGTAGAGACTATCACGGACACGCTTCCGTTCGAACGGGACAGGCAAATCGAAGGGTGCAGTTAGAATTGGTGCTGATGTAGTGCTGCCACCGTCAAGCTTGCACTTGAAGATCGTTGACGCGGAGGAAATCATCATCGATAGTTCCACCAACTGCAACAAATGTGCGGAGAGGAACACCTTGCCACTCGCTCTATCGACCTCTGCACGCGTCAATGCCAATCGAGAAATCGATTCCAACGCATCCAGTTCTGGTACTTCATCTGCCGGAAACAGCTCAGGATGGTGCAATAATTGCTGGAGTAAACGCGCCACGCGGCCCTTAAATGGAGCTCCTGGGGAGCGCAGATAGCGCACGAGGGCGCCATAGACTCTGCGGTTGTGCACGGCTCCATGAGCTACGAGTTCTGTCGCATCGTTCAGTAATAGCTCCAATACCCAGCATGCCCACTCTAGCGAGGGACTTGCCAGCACCTCAGTCTCTTTCGTCCAGCGGATATTCGCCATCGGCTTGACTTGGAAGCGATACCCGTAGCCATTATCTTTCGTGGCGTTCTCTTCCGACGCTATGAAACGGAACCAGAACTGGTGCGAATGGATGATCAGATCTGGGAGAAGATGACCCGCAGTCGTCATAGCGTTGTCCAAAACACCGATACGATCCTCACATTCCGGGTCCGCGAAGAACGTCAACTTTGCCTTGTGTCCTAATTGACAGCGGTGGTCGAAAACAATACGCAAGCAGCGATACGTGCTATCGACGCTTACGGCTCGAGCGTACTCGCATCGACCAAAGTATGGGTGCAACGAATGGAACTCCTGGACCGCTGACGCCTCGCCTGCGCCGTCTCCTGCCATCCGCGTAGACTCCACAAAATGACTGACACATTCTTTCACTAGCACGCTAGACAGCAGGCCGTCGTGATCATCAATTCCACCACCAAGATACGCGCTTGCAACCTCTTGTGCTTCGGTATCTGACGGCTGACGAGTTCTTATGTGTCTGGACATATCTTCACACTTGCCTTCTTCTAGAGAATCATGTAGTCCCTCAGCAGGATGTGGCCGCAGTTCTTCGATGGACATCGCAATCGCTCGACTCAACTCTTCGTCGTCTTCGTCTTCATCGTGCTCAGGAACTCCAGGAACCGAATGAGGAATTACGTGATCGCTGCCAAACCCTGGATCAGTTGATGGAGATCGTTGAGGAGAACCCACACGCGGGCGGGAAGAGTTCACTTCTGCTTCTTCACGGAGTATTCTCAACGATATCGTCTGCAGACTGGCCAATAAAGAGAGAGGCTGCTCGGTAATGTCAGCACGCGTCGACTTGCCACTTGCATCGACCGGAGTCCTGGCTGTCGATGCACTCTTCGTTTCTACCTCCGTATGCTGGATAGAATTCATTTCAGATGCTGCCACCATCTTCAGGAGACTGACAAACTGGCGCGGACCACCCACCACACTTAGAATTTCACTTGAAAACGAAGACAGCACTACCGCTGGCTTATCTTCGAGGTCTTGACCCACTGAAGTGGCAATTCCAACAGAGTTGAAAGCGCAGAGCAAAGCGGTGACTGCACGTCTGGCATAATACGTGGAAAGCGCATTTTCCGTCCTCAGCGCAACGCGATGAATGCTCTCAACGCTCTCCAGCGGCTCGTCGTAAATCCTCACGATACGCCGCAAGTCGCGTGGGAAATGCCACTCGTCTTCGTACGCGCCAGACTCTGTGTTCAGGAACGTGATCAACACACCGTCGTCAGCCGAATAACGCCTGTATATACCGGTTCGCCCGCTGGTTGCTAATCGCTGAACAGGTCCAATGTCGCTGGTCACCGTCAGAAGAACATTCGGGGTCAAATACTCGGGATCAAGTGGCGAGAACGCTGTTATACTCGCGTCACGTGCCGCTGTAGTAGAGTTGGGCTTAGCTGGCCCGGGGGCCAAGATCGGAGCAAGAGTCACAGCCATCGCGTCGGCATTGGGAGCGTACGACAACTCTGCGTTTCGCGTTGAAGCAGCCGAGCCCAAATACTCGGCAGCGATAGCGTCCTGGCGCCCAGAACTCGTCACAAGTGGGTCTGGCTGATCGATTTCTTCCATCGCAGCTCGGTCTTCCAGGACAACCGTTCTAGCAGCGGAGAAAGAGTCCGTTAACAGGTCAAGCGAGTCGAATTTCTCGGCGTAATTGCTGCCGTGCTCCATTAGCCACTCCATCGCGCGGTTCGGGTCACTATTCGAAAGTTCCAGCGCACAAAAGGCAAGGCAGTACGGCATCCCAGAGATATTCTGAAGCTCTGACGCCTTCGCTTCAAGTGTAAGACCCGGACCTCCTTCTCCGTCAGCTAACTCAGCAATACTTGCCCGTGCTAGACGTTGCGCTTCTTGACGCTCCTGGTACGTTGCTGCTCCGTCGCCCATCAGCCATTCCACCGCCAAATTCGGGTCATCCCGAGAATGTTCCAACGCAGCCATGCACAACTCAAACTCGAAGCCCATTGCAGCCAAAGTGGACGCGAAACCTCTGCGAACACGATGAGCTTCCGTCTCTTCTTCCGCGGGATCATCGTTGGCTTCAACGCCACCAGAGGGACTTGTTGATTCTGCTGCAAGTGCTGGCGCTGTCGGCTCCTGCAGCCCGTGAAACATTGCTCCTCCAAGTGGCGTAGAAGACTCAATCAACCGGCACAGAATCATTCGACCTCTCTCCTGCAGCAATGGTAAACTCACAAAGCTGTTGAGACTGATCGGAGTCAAAGCGAACCGAAGGAGATTCTGTGCCAAAGTGTCATGTGCAAAGCTTTTCGTCACGTCAAGCGAGTTACGTAGCAGAGCTTCCAGAGCCAACAACGCACGAGATCGGATTTGCAGTCTCCACAAGCTGTCAAAGTCTTTCAAGACGCTGGTCTCGTCCAAGGATGCGAGCTGGAGAATCACTGGCATCATGTCCAACGTAAGCGGAGCCGCCGTTGGAGGCAAGCAGATCTCTTCAGTCGGCGACAAAGACGACAGCTTCACGTCTTGAACATTGTGGCCAGGGTCGAAGTCAATCTCTGATGACGTAGGGTGGAAAGCAACGCGAACTGTCGAGGCGTGCGAGCTCATCTCGATTAATGTAGCGCTCACCAACTGTCCACTTCCATCCCCGCTTATACCGGTCCCGTTTCCATTAGCTCCTTGAGCGGCAACAGCGACTTTCCCACCAATTCGTATGCAGTCCGAGTGGGAGCCAAGAACACAAAGAGCGCCCACAGCTCGAATAATTGCTGCCCGGAAGCGAATATCCGACGGGTCTGCGCTTGCTCTCGTGTCTGGTGGCGGTGGGCCGGACTTCTTCCTCGCCAGAATCGGCGTGATGTTGCGAATTGCGTTGCACAAGTTCTCTGCAACCCCTTGCTGCCATTGCTTCTCCATCAGTAGTCGTCGTAATAGCGCCACACTTTCTGAAGCCACGACAAGCCAAATCTGACCCGAATGGAACCCAATCGGGTTGCTTAAAGACTCGGTGGACGCCATCGAGCTGTCCGTTCCGACCAACGCGCTACTTGCCGGAACATTCACTGCATGGGTCGCCATGGGTGCAGCTGTGCTACACACGGACTCGGCTACTTGATCCAGTAGCAAATCAATCAGCACAGACTCCGACCCGAGAATGGCACCAACGTCGGAAGGTTTGACGCTGCCGCTACAGCAGATTCTGCGGAGGAGAAGCTTGACAACGCGCTGGGATCGAGGAGAAGCTAGACGAAGCATTTCGAGCAGTCCTCGCAGCATATGTGGCCGGACTAGATGAGTGATCGCTGGGGATTGCTGGCTTTGAGAAAGCATAAACAACAATACCCCGAACAAGTGGATTTCGACTTCTAGAGGCTCCAGAACATCGCTGTCCCCGGTCAAGTCACTTGGAGCGTGGTGGATGTTCACGAATCCAGATTTGCCTCGCGCTACATCGCTTGGATACTGACGAAGGCTCGCACCTCGCTTCTGCACTGGTGTAGACACAGAACGAAGCATTCGCTGAGCTCGCGTCAGTCCCTCGGCTTCTTCAGTGAGCTCTTTGCCTTGAATCAATTCCTTTTCAAGAACTTCAAACACTTTTCGATGGAATTCTTTGGAGAACCACAACGTCTGGAGAACAGGCTCTTCCAATTCTCGATTCGTCGCTGCACTCTTTGCCGCATCACTGGCAGCTTCAGCTGTGCGAGCAGCAACATCTTCACTTGTGAAATCCAAACTCGGAGCGCGAGTCGCTTCAGAACCGGTCATTCCACCAACAGAAGACGTCACATTACTGGAACTTCCAGCCTTCTGAAGTCGCTGCTTTCGCTTCAGCTTTGCAACAGCAGCAACCGATTTGGCTTCTCCCTCGCGCCTCTCATAAGCGCCACTTATTCCGGTGGAGGCTAAGAAGCGGAACACAACCCAAGCGCATCTTCTCGTTTGCTTGCGAATAATCATCTGCTCGTCTGTACAAGCCCCCCACTGAGAAAGCAGTTTACTCGTAGTTGCATCCATCAACTGGCTATTCCCAGCACCAAATTCACTTTCCGTGTGGCCACTCAAGTACGCGTCATCGTTGTCTGACAAGTCCACGCCGTCATCTCCATCGATTCGAGATAGCTGGCTCCACTTTTGAATTGCAGCTCGTTCGTCGTGCTCACAGACCAGTTTCGACAGCTTAACGGACCCGTTAAACTGGGTCGTCAACCACGACCGAACCTTGCGCTGAAAAGAACAAATGCATGCAAGGCCGCGACTCCATTCATTCGGCGACATGCTGTCCAACGCATCATTTCCGAAGACTGGCATACTTGTAGGAACCCAGCGGCAGTGCGAGATTGTCGAATCGAAACCTCTTGCCTCAGGGCCTTCAGTTGCTGATTTCAAGACAGGAGCGCAATCATAGCCGCATATTCCTTCCCCTTCAGTCAAATGCCACAATCCGATCATATCTCTGAAAAACACTTGCGGTTTGCCTGGGCCCACCAACGGAATGCTGCGCTGGAAGTCATGTGCGATTTCTTGACGAGCACGCGATACTCTCCAAATCCGAACTTCAGCGATCGATCCCTTGAACTTTCGCTGGGCCGAGATGTTCGTGAGCGCAGCGCCTTGTGCGTCTACCTCACTCATCCAGCAACCGAGTCGAGAATCGCGGAAATTGACACTGCTGCATACACGTTCATATGCCATTTTCTCCACCAAAACCCCATTCACGAATAACTGGACGCATTTATCACCTGCGTCGTAGGCAACCGCGCAATGGGTCCATTCGAAGGTTCGGAATTGGTACGAACGAAATAATCGTTCACGTGGGAAATTGCCTGGGATCGCTAGCTGTACGTGTCGCCCAATTAATTCCAAATAAACGCTGCCACTTTGAGCGCCATTGTCACATCGCAAGGCTTGATATCCGGCCAGTTCAGTCGGGAATATCCACATTTCGATGGTAAAGTCTTTCACTTCACCCAACGCTGGCATCTCCACGTAACTAACTTCGTCTGGCTTCGGGTTCGGCGACGACTGGGCGCCACGTCCTGTAGCTGGTGTGATCTTAGCCCCGAAAAAAAGTACTTTGGAAGAGTGAGTACGAGGTGGAGGGCCAAGTAATTTCTGTTGCAGCCGACCCAACATATCGCCATACAGTAGAGCTAGCGAGGACGCTGTGTGACGAGCAGTTAATGGGACTGCATCAGTTGTACTCTCCTCATCAAGTTCGTTCTTTTTCCACCACTCCGCTGAACAGGCATAGTGAGGAGCTCGGTGCAGAAGACGAATCACATCACGCTTGGTCATATACCCGCTTCGAAGAAGACCTTGCTGAACGAACTCCTCCGACAGAGGATGCCAATTGATGCTTGAATATACACGCACAGAGCTACACGACAGACTCGAGTAACTGTTATTAGCCACTGCCTCGCGCAGAACCGAGCTGATGGAGAAGATTTCTTGCACCTTGGACAGCATTCCCGTGTCAAGCAAGAATTGGTGATCTCGCGGCTCAAAATCCAAACTCCAGGCACAAAGAATCGTTTGTTTCAGCTGTGGATCAGACAAAGAATAGCCCGAACTCCCGCCGAGTAGTTGTGCTAGATAGGCATAGAGATCGCAGAAGGCGCCTTGGATGCTCTCGATTGTCTGACGATTGCAACCTTCCAGTCCCTTCAAATAGTGGTGACGAACGGTGGCTCGGAACGTCTCTGCAACGATCTGGCCATCATTCAGCTCGCGTGACTCCTTTTCACTTTCAGTAAACCCTCTCATGGCAGGACGCAAGAAGATAAGCGCGTTGTGGATGGCGGAATCGTAAGACAGCAACGAGATAATACTCTTCATCGCTTGAAGGCCGAAAAGGCGAGAATCGGATCGTCGCTGGCGTCTCTCCAACAACAGTGAGAGCACTTCAGGTGGAGCCCCCGTCCCGTCACGAATATACAACTCGCACGCCTTCATCATTGCCGAAAAACAGTTCGTGTAGTCGTATTTCTTGCTCACCAGGTCCTCGGAGCCTTCAATATCTGCGTTGCCATCACTTACAGTGGGTTGGAGGGCGGTTGTTGGCACAGTATGCCCATGTATCGAGGCTCGCCGAGCTCTCCAGCGATGCTGAGCACGCAGCACGTCCACAATTCCCGACCACTTCGAACTATCCGCTTCACCTAGCGTCTTCCAGCGTTCAAGCATTGGCTGTAGTGATGGAGGAGTCGTTTGCGCACTCCACTTTTCCGCCAAATTGAATAGCGCCAACTGTGAGTCTCCTTTGAGACGCTCTGCCTCCTCCGATGGAGGTGCCAGTTTACATAGAAATTCTGCTCGCTGGATCACCTGCTTCACGAGGTCGTCGAAAGATCTTGGCATCACCACGCTCTCCTCCAAGTTAATGTCATTCCTCAGTCGCTTGCCTACTGTGGAGTCATCACTTTGATCTGTCGTTGTCTCCGGCACCTCTTGAGATTCGCCTTTAGGTGGTGTATCAGCAGGCGAAGGTTCGTCAGCTTCTTTCGCGCGATATTCCTGTCTAGCCTTAATGAGCCAGTGGCGAAGCATGACAATCCGCTTCCAAACGTGAATTAAATCATCAGAAGGAGTTAGATCCGCGTGAGCGAGGAAAAAATCAGCTCCAACAACTTCGCCAGTTGCACTAGCTCCGGCTCCCGCAGCAATAGCTTCGACCTCTTGGAGTACGTGAGATGGAGCATGCATGATCAAAGCTGCACACATCCATCGTTCACAGGACGGGAATCTTCCAAGACGGCTCAAGAAGGTGCGATCTGGGCTGTGCTTTTCTAACCAGGATATAATAAGCTGCACAATTCCTCGCTCGGTCATATCAGCCGTCCAATTTCCCCAGAACGCAGGGTCGCGCTGACTGACAGCTTCAGAAGCCTCTAGCCGTCCTCCAGAGCCACGCTTCCGCAAAACAGAATCGTTTTCAACATTTTGAGCCAAGGTTCCGGTTCCAGTAGCGTCCTCATTTGACGGATAGCGAGCATATTCGGCTTGTAGTGCATCACTCCAACGCATGGCGGATTGATCTTGGCCAGCACAACTCTCAGCGATGCCTCCACTAAGAAGAGGCGATTGCAGCCACGGCAACAGCTCTTCCTCTACACCATCAACAGGATGCCCAGCGATGAGTGTGCTGGCTATACGACCTGCGAGAGAAGCTAGCGAGTTATGCAAGTCGAACAGCCAGTGGATACAAAGAGTTGACTTCGCGATCCCCGACGGACGAACTTGAACGATATCTTGGGCTCCATAGAGTGACACACCTGCTGTTACCACCTCAGGCAGTCCCTCAATTGTCGTTCCGAGTGGTTGAAATTCCTGAGGCCCCACTGCAACTCCGATGTTCTTCCCGTTGTAAGCGAACGAGAGCAGTTGTGAGTCATAGTCGATTACCACCGTGAAGATATCACCGGCAGCAACCGATAGCTTCGGGCCGTAGTCGTATCGCTTTCCTTTTACCCAAACAGCACCAATAGAGGGCATCCATCCGATACTTGTAGGCGTTTCTCCCATAAACGTTTCGTAAATCGATAGCTTGGACACGATACCGCTCTGCGGCCGTCGCCAATCAACGCCAACGCAAATATGGCCTGATACTGTGCCTCCAGCACGCGAGCATTTGAGTGCGAAATCCACGGAATGTAAGCCATGAAGGAATGCCGTCCGCAAAAGACAAGTTCGCCAAGTATCCGAGCAATCTTTTACGTACGCGGATGTCCCTGTGTGACTGATGCAGACCGAATTCAGCTTCTTGTTGGTATTGAATCGGAGCGAAAGGCAACCGTGTGGAGGAATAAACCGTGGCAGGCTGGCCAAGGGAGTCTCGTCCTGTACCAAGAAGGTTGGCACACCGTACGCAGCCCCGATCATGTTTTGAGATCCCGGGAAGCCCACAGATCCAGATGCGTAGCAGTCTCGCAAGATCTTGATAAACGATTCATCGTATTCTTCATCCGGCAAGTTTTCTTTCTTGTACCACGGGTCTCCTCCGTTCGCAAACTCCTGAGTCGTCAACCGATACAGCTTTCCTTGAGTAATTCTCGCAGGAGACGGGAGCATCTCCAGCGCATAACCCAATGCGTCCTTTTTGGAGCTCCCGCCTACTGTTACTTGAGCAATTAGTAGCTGCGATCCCTCTTCCCATAATCGAATTGTGTGCTCACGCGTTAGTCTCCCACCGTGTCTGGTTGAGTTGACCGAGCGGCCCAGTGCGACGATGATAAAAGCGCTTGTTGCCTCGAACTGGAACCCAATCTGGCCTTCAAAATGGTCCTTTTCTCCGGTGTAGAGTTGATGAAAGACATTGTACAACCGCTTGGATGTATGTGATCGGAAACTCGGATCCCTTTCAAAGGCAGCAGCGCGTTCCATTTCGTGAGATTCAATCAGGCGTGCCTTCTGATGGGATTCCAGTTGTTGAAACCGGTGCGCGGACTTGCTAGCAATTTGAGATTCCGAGCAGTAGTGGTCCAGCGCTTCGAGAAGCCGTACAACCGCTGGGAGAATGGGTCGGGCGAGCCACGTTTGGCGACGTAACAGGCACAAACACGACACAAACCATGGGAGCACCTCTGACAGCAACGGGATCTTATACGAACGAACACTTGCTTGACGCGCGGCTGCAGTCTGGGAGAGCAGGAATGACTCATCGGCCTGAAAAGCGACAATATTGTCAACTAGGTCCCGATATGCGTTAAGCGAGAGAAATCCAAATTGGACCGTAGCTTCCTGGACTTGAAGTCTTCGTTGCAGCTTTGCTCTCAGCTCATTCGCATCTCTTGGACTGGCCGCATCGTCCTCGATTGCATTCGTCTTCGTCGACTCAATGGCTTCTGAAAGAAGATACAGCTGATAAGTCTTCAGCAAGCATAAAGCTTCATCAGAAAGGCCTTCGCCATCATGGGAACTGCTATCATTGTCAGTTGCGAGTTGTCTGCGGTGATCTTTCACCACGACTTGAATGAGAAGCCCAGTTGCTTCTGTTACTGCTGCAAGCCATGGATCTTCTTCGGCATTCTTGAAACTTGCCCCTCTGCTCTTGGCAACTTCGGCCGCCATAAAAGGCATGAAAGTCAATATTCCATCTGGACCTGGAGCAGCAAGAAGCTTCATCACTGATGACAAGACAAAATAACTAGCTGATGTGGCATCAAGTGGGCGCTTAATGTACAGTCGCAGCAGCTGAAGCAACAACTCCAGTTTATCAAGCGCAGACGGATACAGGACAGAGATACCGGCCACAATCGTTTGAGCAGCGGCCTTGTCGATATCCTCTATCAAACTCTCGTCGGGAGCTTCAGATTCTTCACGAATGCGTGCAATTGCTTCGAGTACTTGTCGTAGATCAGCGACCAATTCAGACGACACGCCCAGCTCAGTTGCGGGGTCCTTCACGTCATGACGCCCGATGCTCTCCAAGTTGGCACTAATAATTCCCAGAATGTGCACACAGCCATCACGAGCGTATTTTGCATCCACATCTTCTCCAAAGGTACTGCATTGGGCATGGTATCGCTGAAGAATGGCGAGCAGTAAGCAGAATACATCCTTGTTCGGCTGGCGACAAAATGGCTCTTCAAACTGGATGGAGGGCTTCGCAGACACTATGGACAAGCTTGATTGCACCGACTGAAGCTGGTATAAATCGTAAATTTGGCTTATGATTGCGGTGCCAAGATCGTTGAGTGATTCCGGCTTCTGAACGTCATCTTCGCTCACCAACGTTGTCGATACTGCTTCACTTGCCGCACCTGCTGAGGTCGCCACATCCACAGATGGCGGGCTCTTGTCGCGAGTACCATTTCTGCAAACTGTGCATGCTATTGATGCTCCTTTGTTGACAAAGAAACAATTCGAGCAGGTCCATTCCTCAATAGGATGCAAGCAAGGGTCGACCCAGACTGCATGTGCACAGTGATTCGAGCCCGAGCACGACACCTTGAGCTCCAGCATCCGCACGTTGTTCACGTTCACTTCAAACGGCTCCATCTGATGGGTTTCAGACATCTGCTTCGACTGCCACAGCATTTTATCGTCGCCAACAATCTTGAACACCAAAGAGACTCCGCGATTCTGGAGGATTTCATTGCGTGTATCGTCATTGATAGCGACCGCACCTCTGATCATATGATACGCTTCAGACAGGTCGTAGATCACGTAGGCATCACCGTGTGAAGGTGGGTGAGTTGACAGGCAGCGCTGCTTAGCCTCACCGTTGATGTGGATCGAAGTGCTGCCGGTAGCGGCATTTACCGACAAAGTATTGGAGTCTCCGTTGCTCGCATACCCCAATTGACTCCCCTTCCCTAACGTCCCGTATCCAACAGAAAAATGGTGTTCCCTCATGCTTGATAGGAACACTGGGTCAATGTCAGCAGGTCCAGAGCTGGCACAGTCCCACTTCGTGACTCCAAGCAAAGTTATTACTTTCCCAGAGCCGTAGAACGAGACAGCGGGATGTACTTCGTGACCAGCCAGGTCAGTAAACACGACGCCATAATCCGTTCCATTGATCTTGTACGCCAGCGTGCCTTCGCCCATGTCAACATCGACTTGAACAATATCGCCAGGGTGTACTTTACCGATCGTTCGGCTTAGTTTGTGGCCCCGAGCGTACAGGTTGCCATTATAACCCCGAAGCATCCAAAGACTGGGAGATGAGTCATAACCGTTCACAGTCACAGGAAGGATAGCAGCTCCAAAACAAGTCATTTCGTCGTCTTGCGTGTCAGTATCGAGACGAAATTTCCACGAAGCTTTTCCAGAAGATATTCCGCTATTCACTGCCGCATACTGATAGCTCGTTTCTCGCGTCCGGACAACAAGACCTCCGTCCTCGACGACCACGCCAGAAGAGCACACCGATGACTCAAAAACGGCGGCAACTCTGCGAACGTCACCAAAAGCGACCTTATCCCCTTCGTGCGCCAATCGTTGGGATGCTTCCCGATGATACGCTTTGATTCCCTTCAGTAGGAGTCGTCCTTGTTCCAGTGCAAGCGTTGCAATTCTACGCCGACGCGGATCTTCTTCCTCAGAGTCAAAACGTAAAAGCAGATCCACAAACAGCATTGTAACTTCAAGCGATGCCGTTGACAATGCCCAGGCCCTCAAAGCCCCAATGGCTTCTGTCGCCATGACCTCATCAGCCGTATCCAAAGCACCAAGAAGCCAATGGGCAATAGCGCTTACTGTTGATTTGGGATCCGCAAAAAGGGAACCAGGTGCGGGCATATTGAAGCGCAGGTGCTCAATCGCGTACGTCCCGCTACGGTTCGAAGCTGGCGTCCCCGCCATGACAATCCGGGCCTCTTGACACGACGGTGGGATCCTCGTTTCAATCCTAGTCGGACCCGACAGAGAAACACTCCGGTCCTGCACCAATTGAATAAAACTGTCGCTCCCCTCCGGACGATACTGCACGCCGACAGTCTGCGGCACAAACTTCAAGTGCCAATGAATCACGATGGACGTCACCTTCTCCAACTCCGTCGACTTTACCACAAAGCTCACAACGCCTGGTCTCGGTTGTGACTGCCAGAACGTATTATCCACTCCATCCACGGCGCCATACGCTCCATGCGAGTCCGAACTGGACGTCACGGACGTGGCTTCCACCTCTTCTTTGTCCAACAGCAACAATTTATCCGGTGGCTTTTTCGTCGGACTCCAGAACGAGAACAACGACAGCACCGGGAAGCACGTTAACAGCTGCGACAGCTCTTCAAAAGTCTTCAATGCCTGTGGGTTGGTATAATCAAATGCTCCCAGCAGCGCTCCCAGGGTATGGATTGCTAAATGGTGCAACTCCTCGTTCCCTGGGGCTGTTTCCACTGGTCGTGGGATCTTCTTCACTCCGTCGTGACTCATGCGTTCACAGGCAATGTTTGTACTGTGTGAGATCACAGCCAGTCTCCTTTCCAGCACATGAGTGAACACGGGAGTGGGTAATGCCTCAATGAGCATCTCCTCTAGAGTCCTAATGGATCCTTTTTCGGTGCCGGACTTGTCCACAACTCCAGCACTCGTCATATTTCTATAGTCAGTCACACTCTGACGACACTTCAGCTTCCTGTTCTTGTGCATCCGATGCTCCGTGGGCAAGTCGCCCGCCGTGTTCTCCCCGCAGATAAGCGAGGAGATAAAGGCGTCCTGCAGAACGTTGGCTTGAAGCTGACGAAGATATTCCTCGCTCTGTAGGAATTCGTCCCAACTGGTGGCTGATGTGTACTGCAGTGGTGTGAAACACACAGCGCAGGACCGCGTACGGCCCGAGTGTAGGCGTGCGGGCTTGGGCATCCAGCCATCCTCGTCGTCTCCCGTTCCCCAGGCTTCAGACTGCGGCACAACTTCACTGACAGATAAAGGGACTTCTTCGATTGGTCCTGGGTCGCTCGTGTTGGCGCTGGAGCTTGCCACTGCGGTGTCCGCGCGCACGGCGTCAAGCTCTTCCGGCTCCATGATCACTTTTGTTTGGTTTCTCAGAAGATATAGGATGATCTGATTGGATAGGATAATAGCCAATCGATGAAGGTATCTTGTCGCTTCAACTTGGCCGTGAATACGTAAGTTCAACTTGTACGAGGCGATTAAACAATGCATCCCATATATAAAAGTTTTGGTTACTTCTCTTTCTTTTGACTTGGAGAGGGTATCGATAGAACGGCATCTACAATGCTTGCGAGCCGTTGAGTGTCCGGCGAGTGCCGCCGTTGAGGTTGAGACCAGCGGGAGACTCGAAGTTCGAGTAGCTTCCCTCCTGTGGGGTCAATGCTGCTGCTGAGTAGTGCGACGACGATCGACGCACATTGGAGCGTGAGCGCAGGAAGCTCTGAGAACGGGACACGCGAGCGGCGAAGGACGGTCTGTTGCGAGCCGCCTCGGCGTCCTTGCGCATCTTCTTCTCGCTCTTGAGCTCGATAGCGCCGTACTTGGAACTGGCGCACACCACGAACATGAAGACCGTGAGCAATAGACACAGGCTGGCGAAGATCAAGTGGCTGATGGCGAACGACGGCTCCACCACATAGATCGCAGCCTGTACAGCGTAGTACACGACGAAGGACATGATGATGTATCGTCCGTTCTGGTACGGAGGGAACACCTCGATCGCAGTGAGCCAAGTGCCACACGTGAGACTCAGCGCACCGCTGACGAAGGCAACAAACACCAAGATCTGGGTGATGACGCTGTCCTGTTGCTCGGCAAGTCCCATGGCGCCACAGGCGAACGAAAGTGCTGCTGAGAAAGGGAGTACGTCCTTGAAGATGGTCTTGCGGCGTAGATTGTCGACTGTGAGCAAACTCAACACGGCGCCGATGAACGTCATGATACCGTAGTAAATCTGCCACTTCGACGTCTGCGCTCCAGCCTGGGAAGGAGACGGTTGCACGAGCACACGGTGCAGCAACGCACCGGACGTGAATATCGCGAAAGTCGCCTGTAAGACGATCACCAGTACGATACGGAACGGCACGTTCACACGACCGCTCTTGACCACGAACGAGTCCTTCAACTCGCTGACCTCCTCCATCACATCATGACGCTGACGTAGACGCGTCAATGCTGCCTCAGCCACCTTGGTGTCGTTCCTACGACGGTACTCCCAATAGTGACTCTCCGGAAGGAAGAACATGACTGGAACAAGCAGCACAATCGGAATGATACCGAAGATAAACTGCCACTGCCAGTCATGATACGGCGAGTTACCCCAGTCCTCCGACATGGTCGTGGCGTTAATGTTGTTAATGAGCACCGCCTCGATCATGTAGCCCAGTGCAGCACTAGTGAGGAACATCAGCACACCCTTGCCCTTCCAGCCCTGCATACAGATCTCGAAGTTGTACAAAGGACACACGAGCGAGAGCATCGCGATACCTGCCGATGCTAAGCAGATTCCAATCAACACCATCGAGCTCGACTCCAGCCACACGAGAGCACAGCCAGCGAACGTCACCAGACACGAGACTTCGATCGTCCAGCGACGACCGATTACGTGGGCGAGTCCTCCACTCAAGATGACGCCGACAGCACCTGCTGCAGCTGCATATACCTTGATCATGGTCAAATCCAACGCGCCGTCCAGAGTCTCGTTGTTGTAGTAGATGAATGACTCATTCACAAAATTGTCTGACGATGAGTTTACGTACCCCAATGAGAAGATGAGGCACGTCAACCAACCGTGCGTAAAGCCACCCAGGCCGCCCACAACCACACTCAGCGAGGCAGCAAACTCACTGCCAGAGCTCAGCGCACGAGAGAAACCGCCGTTGTACATCATACGCGTCTGGATTGTCTTCATAAACGGGAAAGCCGACAGCACCAGGAGCGGGATCGCCAGGAACAGGCCCACAATCACGTCAAAGAAGAAAGCAAGCTCACGCACGAGACCCCACTTGGCAACGGGCAGACCGAACAATCCATGTAGCAGTTGCAGGTAGTGCAGAAGCGAGAATAGTCCCGTGAAAATGGCCACCGTCAGCGAGAAACACTTGATCCCGTCCCAATCTTGAGTGGGGCCCACGACAAACGGGGCCAGACCAATGATCACAACCATCAGCACGTACAGCATTGAACGCGGAACACGCGCCTTATTGCGCAAGCACATTCCCAGGCCAAAGCCACCGATCCAAAGCACAATCGCAATAGCACCAACACCCCCCAACAGCATTCTAATGTCGCTCAGGCTGAACGAAAAGATGAAGATGTAGTACATGACCAGTGGGTGACGGGATTCACGGACAGCGTAGACGAAGCGGCTCATGGGGCCAATAGTGTACATGAGGCTGGCCTCGTAGTTGTAGAAATCGTTCCACGTGTCTCTCGGTCCTGAAGGATTGCTGCTCAGGTGGTTTGGCAGCAGTCTTTCCTCCTCCTCTTCCTCCCTCACGGACATGAGCCATGAGAGCCAGTACGTGATATCCACTCGTGTCTTGGAAAAGTCCAAACCGTCCGTGTTGAACAGGAATGGTGCAAGCAGCCAGCACGTGCCGAGCAGCCATACAGCAAACGAAGCGATGCCGTAGTCTTGGCCCTTGGAGCTGTACGAGTTCAACAGCGTGATATTCGACGGGATCTGGTCGGGGTTAGTGTCGCAATCGAAGTCTGCAGTGACACAGTACTCAGCCAACACATTCGTGCCAATACTGAAGTTACCGTATGTTCCGAAGATGATCATCAGACCCATAAGCTCCACGGCCTTGCGGTAGTGCGAGGCAGCGTACTCCTTGTAGAAGTTCACCATCGTTTCACGAACGATGGCAAAACCACGTCCAGTACCACGGTATTTGGAGCCGCCACGCATGATGGCAACATCGTAGAAGTGCGACTTGGTACCCGTCTCGAAGATGTAGAACACTGGACCGAGAGTCACGATCAGCTCCACAAAGTTGACCACAGCCTGATGCCAACCGTACTCCACAAACAGCGTGGCGATCAGCGGAATGGTCATCAGCATACCGAACTGAAAGATAAACTGGGTGTTCATCACCTCGGCGAGATCATCGAGGTAGCTCGTCGTGATAATGGCAGATTCCTCGATTTCTTGGTGCAGCACGATGTACACCTTGCCGTACGCATACGCGAACACACACAGCACAACCAAAGCGTTACAGATGTAGAAGCCCATGTGACCGTAGAACATCGAGTTCAGACGGAAGAAATCCATGCCAGCACCCATTCGGTGAGACTCGCGACTCAGCGAGCTTTCAGCGCTACCGTTCGACAGCTTGGCCTCGAAAGCGTTAATCTGACTCAATGTCACATCACGACCCTTACCACACTGCATAAATTCCTGATGGGTAACCTTCTCACCACGAAGCGCCACGTTATAACCAGCAAACACATCCTCAGACAGATTGATACCCTTGCTAGCCTTCGACACTCCACCATTGGACATCACGAACGATTTCTCGAACACATCAGGGTGACCATAGTGCATACGACTCTGGAGCGGGTTCGCCAGCACACGCTGGGTCAAACTCACGAACACCAACTCTTGAAGAGTCATGAAGTGCGCCAAAGACGATGCTCGGCCTGTGAAAATGTGCTCCTTCATACCGATGACGGTAACGTTCTGTCCGTTTTGCGTAGCCGTGGCCAGGAAGTTGGGGATCTTGAGCGCTTCTTCGAAGTAGTGCTCCTGGTTCATATCAATTGTCTGCACGTATTCGCCACGAGTGAATGGCAGGGCGACGTTCTGGTTCTCAGGCTTACCCTCGCCAACCATAGGGTTGCCAGGTAGCTCATAGCGGTACACCTCAACGATCTCGTCACCATCCGACTTGACCAGTACACAGTCAAAGCGAGGCTCTGTGCCACTGCCAGCGGGTGGGCGGATCGTATCGACATAGCTCACACGCCAATTCGGGTACTTGCGCATCAGCAAGTCAATATCTGCAGCACGCGAGTCTCCAACCGCAAGTTGATCAGCGTAAATCTGGCAACTGGTCACGTACGAGAACTTTAAGCCAGCGATGCGATCCATGTGCTTAATCTTTTCCAAGTGGGAGATATTCTCGTCCGAGCCAATCTCCAGCCAACGCAGCATCTTCAACGCATCCTCGTACATCATCATGCCGTGCACAGTGCGAGCCAACGTCTGTCCACGCATCGACGCCCAAAGACGAACCTGCGTAGGCGTCTCAGCGAGAGCCTCGTCCATCGAGGCCACACCCACACGCTCAAGGAAGTTGCCCCACTCATCGTCGTGGAAAGTAATCAAGTACTTCAAAATACTGAGATCACGGCCCTTTTGCTCCACCTTGCGGAAAAGCGGGTTCGAGTCCACACGTCCGTTCAGCTCATCCACTGAGAACAGCACTGTTTCGTTGTAGTACGGCGTGACCACAGAAAACGACTTCATCGCCGCAATCGAGTCGATGGTCGGGATCTTCATGTGCAGAGAATTCAGGAAGAAACTCATGCGACGCTGTGCCTCGTGGCAACGTGGCAGCGCATCGGCAGCATCCAGGGTCAATAGGAAAAAGAGTCGCGTGGAGAGCGACACGACGCTCTCGTTCGAGCTTGGAGAGGTCGTACGTGTAGGCGAGTTCGAGTCGCGTTGACTGATACGGTCGGCAAAGATCGACAGTAGTTGTTCCTTCTGGTACGCCAGATCGGGCGTTATCTTGGCGAATGCAGATTTACGCAGCTTCTCTGCCATCCACTCTTCCTCCAGCATAAGCTCAATGCTTTTCAACAGAGCGTCCACACGCTGCACGACGACTAAAACCTGCTCGTGCGGGAAGCCGAAAGCACCGCCTGTAGGCCCAACGGTCGGCTCCGGCAAGTCCAAGATGCTCGCAAGCAAGTCCACTACATTTTCGCGCACCAGTCCAATGTGAGTGAGGTTCACGACGCCGCTAACTCTGCCCCCAGCCAAGATTTGGTGGAACACACCAATTAGTTCCGTGTCCTGCGGGCCCAAGAGCTGTCGCAAGATCTGGAACACGATGTCGACACAGTTGTTGGCACAGCCAAGGACTCCCGCCTTCTTGAGATCCTTGAACAACTGACCATCACTCATGCGCTTAGTCTTGGCTCTGGCAGCAATATCCGCAGCCGCTTGAGCCTCACCAGCGATCAAAAACACAGGCTCCTCAACGGCACCGGTGTCCGAGATCTGGTACTGAAGGATGGCAGTCTCACGGTCGTCCAGCAAATCAGACAAGCGGAAGCTGCTCACAACTTCGTTCCACACAACCGCAAAGCGCAGACGGCTGTTGGCATCAGGGGCAACAGAGCTGGACGACAACGGGTTGTTATTGATTGCGAGCTGGCCGCGGGCAGCAGCAGACACCACCTTCTCATCGAACAGATTAGGCGCCTGCTGAAGACGCTTGATAAACTCGTTAATACGAGCAGAGTGGCCAATCTTGAGACGGAAACCAATCCACGCGCCCACGATAGCCTGTGCAATAGCTAGCCAAATCTGGGAGTCGTAGATGTACACGAGCACCACCGGCGCCCACATGGCAGCCAGGAACGCAATATTATGGTCCGACTCGATGATTCCATTCTCAAGCTGAGCAGCGGAGACATCCACATTGTAGATTTCAACGCTGGGTCCGATAAGAGGCTTCACCATAAGTTGCAGATTGAACATGAACTTGCACACGAAAATGATCGTCCAGAACGTTCCGTAGCAGATGAAATCTCCCCAACTCTGGCCCATCGTGCGGCCAATGTACTGCTCACGCGTTCCGTCCATTGAACTCAGGAAGGTCGACCTCCAGATAACTCCACGAAAGAACATCTGCACAATGGACACGATCACGATTGGGGCCATGTACACGCCGACGAGCATGGGGCCCATACTAAGCAAGTCGTTGGACCCCACAGTCTTGTACGGAGCCGCGTTCACAGCCGTGAAGAGGCCAAAAAACACTGTGTGCCACACGAGTCGGATAAACACCGACACGGCGTACATAATGCGGCTGAAGATGCGCGTGCCATCAATCCAAACGTCTAGCACGACCTTGAGCGCCAGCAGACCACTAATTGTTATAAAAATGGAGTAGAAGGCGTGGTTCCGGATGTCCTCGACGTCGGACGTGAAGAAATTCGAGTAGAATTTGAATCCGTCCGTGTCGCCAGGGTCCGAACGATACGCCACATAGGCGATGACCACCAGGATATGTAGCATCACGAAGAGGAAGAAGTAGATGCGGAAGAAAGCCAGGATCGGGTTGCAGAAGCTGCGGCGCTCCTTGAACGTCTTGTAGTCGCGCACACTGACCGCTTCGGCCACATTAAACTCGTCAAAGTTGAGGCACGTGTCTCTCCAGAAGAACTCGTTCACATCGTCGTAGTTGGTTACGTTCTTATGGTCCACCCCAGCTCCGTTCTTCTGAGGTGCCACGTCTCGCATCTTGGCCACGACTGAGTACAGTGGGCGCACAATTCGGCGCAGGAACGTTCCTTCCGGTGCATTGGGCAGTTTCTCAATGCCATCCAATTTTGCAGCCGTTTTATGGTACAGGAAGCACAGGCACTCGGGCATGAAGCGCAAGTTGGCGCTTTCTCCCCAGATGAGCAGAAACAGCGCGATCTGGCGCTCCGCCGCCCCAGGGTACGGCGCCGTATCCAGTAGATATGGCTGCGTACGCAAGAATTGGCACCACTTGACGTAGTTCCGGAAGAACTTGGCGTGGATCGTCTCGATGGCGTTCTCCGTGTCCACGGGGGTTACGGCGGCCTCGATGATCCTAGACTCGTAGTTAAGCACCCAGCACTCAAAGTGTTCCTTTTGGTTGCGTACGTTGCCCTCCTGGAAGCCAAATTTGGTCTGTAGCAGCTCGAACGAGCCGGCTCCCGGTCGCGGCGGGCGAATGGGCCCAGACGAAGTGAGTGCCGCGATGGGCTGCTGCGTCTGCGGATATTTGTCCATGGGCGGGCGACTGATGCTCACGCCGCGCTCGGCCGCCACGTCTTCCACTGTCTGGTAGTTGGAGGCGGCGCGGCGGCGCGGCGGCGCCGCCGAGACCTGCCGCTGCAGACCTCGGTCCATGGGTTTCTCCTTCTTCATCATCCCTGGTACTACCAGGGACTCTGCTTCCTTCCTTAGCTACCGAGCGGCCTGTGGGCGTTTCGGTGCGCGGTTATCGGGCCGATGGACACTTAGATGGAATGTGCTTCTTGGTCCGACTGCTGCGCCTTTGGTGAGCTTTAGGGCTGTGAGAGATTGCGTGCGGAATGGGCGAGCGCTTTCCGTTTCCCTTTCCGTCAGTCACGAGCGTCGAGCAGATTGTTCGGGCAGTGGATAGGGATTAGGGAAGTTTCTTACAAAAATCAAGTCAAATCCGAACGATAAATTTAGAACCGAAGTAGGTTCGGAACGCGGGATGATAGAGAGAGATCAATGGAAAGCATGCACCAAGAGCATGCGCATGTAGCGTCAAGGTCACATTGCGAGCGCTGGTAGCGGCAATAAGGGAGCACATATCGGCGAACTAGCGAGCAATGCTCGCCATTGCCATTTTGCTACGCCGAGCTCCGAGGAGATCCAAATGAAAGAGACAAGATCGAGTAGTCAGAACCCCGCTTAAGTTAAGTGTGGTACGCTAGCGACAGGCCAAAGTGCAACTATCGATACAGTTGAGCTGTTGCTACCTGTCACCTACGACAGCGCTCGATACTTTGTGAGAAAAGTACAGTATACTGCCAAGCAGAGCTACATACCCGGCAACTGGTGGAGCGCTATGTTGTGGAGACTGCTCCTGCTTTTAGCCAGAAGCTCTCACCCGAGCAGGCCGGCGCTCCCCACTCCAGGATTGACTCCTGGCGTGGCTCGCACGCAACTCCATGATCGCCACCACCTGGCGCTCCCCATGCATCACCAGCGGTGATACATAGTGGCTGCAAGTCACGGCCAGTCGTGTGGAATGCAAAGCACATTGCGAGCTGCGAAAAAAATCGACAACGCGAAATCGGTTTTGCAGGGGGGTCTTGAACATGGCTACACAACGACCATCGCAAGGAATGATCAACTGTAACTCCACTTATCTACAGTGTAGTTTTTCTTATTTTAAGCTTAAGCAATAATCGTTTTGACCATCGCTGGATATAGCTGGAAGAAACGCCCTGTGTTGAAAATCCGCAGATGCCGTGCCCGTAGGCTCACAGAAATGGATGCAATTTTATCAAGGGTGAAGTCTATCAAGTTGGATTGAGGATCCTGCGCTGCGAGTCGCAGCTAATTATCTACGTGATCTCTTCGTCCACAACCTGGATATCCTTTACATTATTTAAGTATATGTTCCGAGCATTTCATTGACGAAGTTATCTATTCTCAATTCACTCAACCTATTGCGCCGCGATCGCCCCGTGCAAGGAGTCAAACGGAGGACCATGCTGCCGGCGACAATAGCAGGGAGCAGGAGCCGCCTCGTCTTTCAAGTCGTCCTCTTGATCATCCACGCAGAGAGCCTCGGGGCAAAGAGCAGACGGAGCGAGACGATGAACAGAGTGCATTGAAGCGACAAAGTCATCATGCCATTCTTCCAATCACGAATGAAATCTCTTTGCCTTTTGTCGGACTCTAGTCCTTGTACTTCATGTCCTCCTCGCTGAAGCCGATAGTCGGGAACTGGCGCACGAACGCAGTCACTTCGGTCTTAAGCGCATCCACCTTCTCCTTGGCCTCAGCGTCGTCCGCCACAAAGTCCTTAAAGTCCTTCACCTTTTTCACACCCTGGCCGCGAGCACGCTCGTTCAGCTCAGCCGTGAGCTTCATGCCATCGTCGATGAAGGCAGCCACCTGCTGGAAGTCTTCCTCCGTGCAGCCGCGCGTGGTCAACGCAGGCGCACCCAGACGGATGCCACCGGGCACAAACGCGCTCTTGTCGCCGGGCACTGTGTTCTTGTTCACCACCATGTTGGCGCTCTCGAGCACGAACTCCACGCGGGCGCCATCGACGCCGCGCGACTTCTTCACATCCACCAGAGCCAAGTGGTTGTCCGTACCATTCGAGACCACATCGTACCCACGCTTCATAAGCTCAGATACCATAGCACGCGAGTTGGCGATCACCTGCGACTGATAAGCCTTGAACTCCGGGCCCTGGGCCTGCAGCAGCGCCGTGCTGAGCGCTGCGATCGTGTGGTTGTGGGGTCCACCCTGGAGTCCAGGGAATACGGCAAAGTCGATCTTCTGCTGCAGGTCGAACATGATCTCCTTGCCGCTCTTCTTGTCGACGTGGTGGACACCCTTACGGTAGAAGATCATGGCTCCACGCGGTCCACGCAGCGACTTGTGCGTCGTGGTGGTCACCACGTCTGCGTACTCGAACGGCGAAGGCACGACGCCAGCAGCAACCAGTCCACTGATGTGGGCCATGTCGGCAAGCAGCACAGCGTCCTGCTGGTCGCAGACCTCGCGCATACGCGCGTAGTCAATGTGGCGCGAGTAGGCGCTGGTACCCGCCACAATGAGCTTGGGGCAGAATAGTGCAGCCGTCTTCTCCAGTCCGTCGTAGTCAATGAGTCCCGTGCTCTCGTCCAGACGGTAGGGCATGCTCTCAAAGAAGATAGAGGTGGCCGAGATCTTCTTGCGGCCGAGTTGGTAGCCGTGCGACAGGTGGCCACCGTGCGGCAGATCCAGCGCCATGATGCGATCGTGCGGCGCCAGCAGCGCCGTGTACACCTGGAAGTTGGCGGGCGAGCCGGACAGTGACTGCACGTTGACTCCCCACTGTTCCGGGTCCAGGTTAAAGGCCTCGAGGGCGCGAGCTCGGCAGAGCTCCTCGGCCTGGTCGATGATCTGGTTGCCGCCGTAGTAGCGCTGGCCCGGGTAGCCCTCCGAGTACTTGTTAGACATGACGGAACCCAGTGCGTCCAGCACCGCCACAGACGTGCAGTTTTCGGACGCGATGAGGCTGATGCTGTCACGCTGGCGCTGCTTCTCGCGCTCGATGATGTCGAACAGCTGCGGGTCCGACTTGGCCAGCGGCTTGTTCATGGCGGCGCTCCACTGCAGACTCTCGGTGGAAGCGTGGCGACGCGACAGGAGCGCCGCACGGCAGGCAGGGGCGCGCAGGAAGCCGAACATCTTGTGGCTGGAACGGAGCAAATGCGGGAATGGCGTTTAAGATCGTTCACAGATAGCCACGCTCAAAGTTTACTACCGGAAAAGATTATTTATCACACTGAAATCAAATATAAATGTATATTAAAATAAAAAATATTTTGAAAATTAAAGTATCCTGTCAAATACAGGATACCGTTATGAGAGGGTATTGCTTATCAAGACGTCAAAATTACTGCGTGGTGTTCTTAGGATTTGAGGCATTTTGTTTGACACGCAGAGCCAATCGAAAGCATGCTGTTTGGATGCCACGCACGTCCAGCAGATTAGACGCAAGTGTTCTACAGGTTGGCGCAGTTGAAGGTGTTGCAGCATCGCTTTGCTATTGCTGCTGTATGTTTCACTCTAATTCGACCATCGCCTTCTAGTTGCTACGCCGCCCCACTCAATTTCCCACACGTCGATGCGGTCGGTAGAAAACTCCGGGTGTAAGCTCGCCGCCGGAACGCGCGTCTTGACGAGGTTGTAGCGCTCCAGCTCGCTAAAAAGCAGTCGGTCCGACATGATGCTGCGCTTCTGGTACGACATGAGGATCCGTGTCTTCACAGTTGAATGGCGCAGCAGCGTGGCAAAGGTCCCCACGAGCGGCGGGATGAGCTCCTCGACCCACACAACGTCGGACGCCAGCAAGAAGTCGATGTCTCCCAAATCTGTTGGCGGGTTAAACCAGTCCAACACCTGAGTAGATACATCGCTCTCGATGGGCCTGCGGGCGATAGCTGCAAGCTTCATCGTCTCTGCTACGTTCTTGGCGAGGTTATCGACGACATAGGCCAAGTCCGAAAGGGTGACTTGTCTTGCTCCGAGGAGCGCAGCAGAGATACCCACCAGCCCTGTTCCTGCTCCTAACTCCACAACACGACTTCCAGTAATGTCACTACGACGTTGATGCTCTAGATACTTGGCCAACACCACCGATCCGTCCCATGTCGTCAGTCCCGTGCCTTTGCCCGAGTTGCCAACCTCTCCGATATACACCACCCTTCCATCGATCGCAAACTTGTCACCCGCTGCCACATCAAACCCAAAGATCCTCGACGGTAGTGCTAGACATGTTCGGCCCGGAAGCAGAGCATCGGCATTGGTGAGCGTGACGCTCAGTCTTGACCGACGTCCTCTAAGCTGTGAGAGCTCTTCAAGCGGTGCAAACTGCTGCTGTTTCTGGTCGTAGACCTCGATCTTCATGCCCAGCTCAGTTGCTACTTGGTTGCTCGCTTTATTCTTCGATAAACGCTCCAGCAACTGCTGGCGAAGCACCTCCTGTAGCTCAATCAATGATGCAGGATGATCCGTCAGCCGCAATGTCATCGGATCTTGCAGGTTCTCCGGCAGTCCAAGCTGCTGCTGCAATTCCACGCGTAGTATCAATGGTTGAGATGTAGACGCCATCGTTGGAGCAACGAACAGAGACAGCAATGAAGTTAGCAGGGCCAGGATATGCATCGATTTCGGCGACATCTAGCAAGGTCTCTGACGTATCTCACACACTTGCGCCACACCAGTTCCACACACTTGTACACAGCTGAAAATAGAACGTTCTCGATTTAGACGCCGAAAAGCGAACAGCTTCAAAGTGCTCCTAGTAGTCTAACCCCATCAACCCGGTAGCTGTCTACGCTGCGAGAAGCAGCAGCTATGAGGGCTTACGCTGTATATACAGCATAGGCAAAATAACCACTGTTTCACTATCGTACTGACTTTTGCAAATCTAAAGGTTTACAAAATGGCACGTGTTGCTGCACCCGACTGAGGTCACATAGCATAGACTTCTATATGTATATAGACAGTATAGCTCGGTTAAATTGGAGTAAAGGTAGGACTAGCGCGTTGGCTCTCGTTTGCGTGCTTTTAGCCGTGGCCCCGCCCCTCTCGTCGCTTGCTCCGCTGCGCTCGGGTCCTCGACTGATGTGATTTGGAGCTGAAGTACCACTCTGAATATTTCGAATTTTAGTATGTGATCTAACAGGTTTGCTGCAGTCATTCAGATTGAGTACAGACTCTGAAAGGCACTTTTCGCGCCAACCATTCTATCCAGTCAGTTGTGATTTCGCCGCGGGGAAGAGAGGCTATGGTTGGTACACGAGGAAGCGCGCCGCCCGGGGAAGCTGCATCCGGGCAGGGCACCAAGAACTTCAAGCTGGTGTGGGCGGCATTCAAGGCCGCCGGATGGACATCCAAGCCTTCCCCACATGGCATTGGCACGCTCTGGAAGTATATAATGCCATGACACGACCCCAACGGCACCGAGGGTGTCGATTACTTCATTGACGAGCTAGCTGTGGTGAAATACGCCGAACAATGTAGTTTTTTGTGTGCCTACTTCGTTTCTAAAAACCTGTGGGCGTGTAGTAGCGAGAGAACAGACAGTGGAGAGTCTCCACGGTGGGCAGGCAGCGCTGGCTGCAGCAGGCAACGGTGCTGCCACTACCGCGGTCTCATCGCGCAGCGCTTCTGTGCAGGCGTTCAAGAACACGAGCCCGTCGAAGCCGTCTACTCGTAAGACCAAAGCCTCTCCCAGAAAGCTCAACTCTCCCGTGTCCGAGCTCAAGTCGTCGTCCAAGCCGCCGTCGAAGCATAAGTCGTCCGGCCGCTGTGTCCTAGTCTGCATCCCAGTCGCCGTCCAAGCCGCCACTCGTGTCCAAGTCGCCGCCCTGGAAAGGTCGGACTTATGCTGCATATACTTCTTCTGCTATGCTGCTGGTTTTGAAGTCTACTGTGGCCAAAAGCAGCATGTTGCTGAGTATGGAGCGGTTGATATGAAGTCTGGTCCTGCTACTTGCCGTTCGCAACTTGCGCGCTGTATTCAGTGACGGCCCACCTAGCCAGAAAATGAGACTTGTAGTGGTTGACCGCTTTCACACGTCTGCCGTATTGGCAGTGCAACTACTGCTAATGGGATTCTACACTATTTGCACAATCATGACGAATCATCGCGGGTTTTGCAAGGCTGTGAGGGCATACCGCGTGGCGCACTGACATTTGCGCTCGAAACACGCGAGCAACATGGCTGCACTTTGGTGGTGGGACAGCAAGCCAGTGCATTCTCTCTCTGTGGGTGGACATCTCGCGCTTGACCGCGTTGTGCGTCGCGAGAAGAATGGTGACCTCACCGAAGTGGCGTGCCCAAAAGTCATCAAGGACTACCGGGTGGAGTTGATGTTCACGATCAACTACGCCTACAAAGATACCCCGCGCAGCTGTCGATCACATATCGCAAGTACTATCGAGGGCTTTTCTTGGGACTGGTGGATTTAGCGATTCCAATGGGTGCATCGTGCACTGTGCATACAGCAAAAAGATGAAGATCAAACCGATGACGCATGTCCAGTACATGTCCAAGTTGCACATGCAGCTGATCACTCTCACTGCGAACGAAATGTAAGAAACGAATACGTTTCAGCCTAGTGAGTTTCACTACGCTGTATTAGCTGGGTTTGTTAGGCATTATATACATCGTACTGATTGTGCTATCTGTGCCAGACGAAGAAGCCCCAACTGATGCCGCACCAGTGGCATCGGATATGCAAGTTCCTGACGCTGAATCATGTGGCCATTTGGCGAAACAGAGCGAGGAATGGTGTGACCATTCAGGCCAGAGAAGAATGTTCAGAAGAACTGCAAGGTTTGCACGCTCGTGCCACTGAAGGGCAAGCGCGGAGCGACTACTACTTACTTCTGCGATGACGGTGTGAAGCCCAAGTGAGTCGTGAATAAGAGGAGGCTGAGCTGTTGGGACATCTGACACAAGGAGTTCAAGAACGGCGCGGCCATTCCTGAGGAACGGAAGGATAGGATTCGCGTTCGCTCGATGAAGACCGCAGCCCCCCCCCCCCGGGGAAGTCGCCCGCCAAGCACCGCCACGTAGCTTTGAGAGGTATTGTGCATGATGAATGAACATGTCTAAGCTTGCCTGGAGTGTATGTACTGTTCTGTCTATGATAGCTGGTCTGCGAGCAAGCATGCTGCACGATCTCATTTTACTCGCATATCATTGTTTACAACCAGCAGTATACAACGCGTTGTAGAATAGTGAGACCGCGTTGGCAACGCGCTGAACGTCATTATTGATTTTTAGTTAGATGATTTATGTTGACTTGAATTTAGTATTGTTTGTGAATGTACCTGTCTGTAGCAGATTTAGAGCTATGTTTTCCTTCAGACCCTCGGCTCTCGCTCATATCGGCCTAGCATCGTCTCTGGGCACGCAACATAAACTTGTGATTGTGCTACACATGGTGATTCACAGGGGTACATAGATCATGTGTAGCTGTATATATACTGATTAGGGATACCTTCGATGTGGTGTATATACAGCAGTAGCCCCCGGGCCTGTAACGTCCCGTCCTACTCCGTTCCCCTAGAGTATACTAATTCCTATATTAGGGGTTAATCAATTATATATATACAGCATAGGGTAGAAAAAAGCAACCAAAAATCTCCTGTTTGAAGGGGTTAAGCTTCCCCCCCCCCAGCTGTACTTCCAGAAGTACATTTGTATTCACCGAAGTACAGCATGGGGCGATTCGTTAGCTAGTTTCTGTTGGCCTATATTTCCTACTGGATAAAATTTCAGATAGAGCGAGAACTGTTGATGGCTCCGCGTCACTTCAAATTTTCGAAGCAAGGGGCAATGTGCGTCGGCGACCGCGTGAAGGGTAAGACGAAGAAGCAGGAGGGCAAAGTCGAAACGGTCAAGTGTGTCTACTAAAAAGAGAGACATCACTCCAACGACGTGTTGTGGGATGCTGGTGACTGCACTGAGGTCGCTGCACGTGCAATTTACACCCTGGAGGAACCGGTTCAAGGGCCGACGCACGTTCTGGACGCGGTAGGCGTCAACGTTGGTGATCTGATCTCTAGGGTACCTGCAACCAGTGAACCAGGGCTAGAGTACGAGTCATGTGACTCCTCATATTCCAAAGACGATGGAGAATATGATTGGCAGGCATTGTTGGGGGTGGATGCGGTCGAGGAGTTAGATGTGAGTGTCTCTAGCGGCGGCCGAAACTGGAGTGGTTGTGGATCAGTCACTGTGGATCCACCTCGTTGTTTGAGGCCTCACAAGCCGCGCTTCCGATGGCCAGAGACGTTAGCATTGGGTAGACGCTCAAATGTAAAATACTTCTACCTCTTTTTCCCGATGGACCGAGTTGCATTGATCATTCAGAGGACCAATATCGTATTAGATTAGCGTCGCCGCCGATGCATTAGTCAAGTTGATTTTTTTTCGGTGGTTGGATATTCGGTTAGCAATGGGTTTGGATCCATGTAGAGGTCCGTTGAGAACATACTGGTAAGATAAAGCGGAGGAGGGAAGTGTGGAAACCCCGCGCAATCAACGGGGAGATATTGAGTATGACTCGTTACCGCTTTGAAAACATTGGCATGGCTTTGTGTCTGAGTGGCGGATCGACGGATACAAGTGACCCTTGGTACCCAGCACGGGATTTGTAAATGCATTTAATTCTCGCAGAGTGATCGAACTATCTCCGGGGGACGTTTTGGTTATTGACGAGTGCATGGTTGCATGGAAAGGTGTGGAGCAGAAGTATCATCACTTGGGCGTGCTACACAAGACAAAGATCCCGCGCAAACCAGTGAGCCATGACATCGAGCTAAAGACAGCAGGACGGTGAAACAGGCATTTTAATGGAGATTGATATTGTGGAGGAGAAAGAGTGACAGCGACAGAAAACGTATGCCGCTGAGTTTAGTGAGGGGACAGCTTTGACACTGCGGTTAGCTGCACCATTCAATGGCACGGGGAGGACTATGGTTGCAGATAGTGTCTTTTCATCCGTGAATACTCTAGTCCAACTGGAAAGGCTTCTTGGTCTATATTTTATGGGAACGCAACGGCAGAGTATCCTAAATCTGAAATGTTGGCGTGGTTCTATGAACTACCTCCTCGCGGCTCGTTTAAAATCCTAGAGAGCACCAATCCTCTCAATACGAACATGTACGCGCTTTGCTGGGCGGACAAAAAGCCCAAGAGGATAATTGTCAGTCGTGGAACACCATTGCCCGGCAGCGACAGTGTTCGGGGCCGGTATACCAAAGTTATGTCGTTATTCACACCCAACGACGGGAGAGACCGGAAATGGTTGAGTTGTTCTACTCAAACTTTAGCGCAGTGGATGTGCACAATCATTATCGACAAGGGTCACTCCGACTCGAGGTGAGCTGACCGAGTGAAACATGGTGGCACCGTGTATTTGCGTCGCTATTGGGGATGGTGGTGACGGATGCGTACTTGGCGTATCGCTACTATGAGCGGACAGAAAATCTGTCTGGTGTGATTGGCGACTTTCGAACATTTACACCAAGACTAGCATATCAGCTCATTTTCAATGACTTCTACCCTCAAGAGCGCGGGCGCAGAGCTGCTGAAGACGTCAGCGGGAGTGAAGACGATGAACGATCAGTACACGAGCTGCATACACTGAAGAACTGTCCTCAGTACAAGGCAAAAGGTGCCAAGCGAGCCCAGCGTCGCTGTAAATTTTGCCGTCAGCGATCCGCTTACTACTGTACTGCATGCTCAAACCCTGCTGCCGACGTATTTGTAGTATTGTATACGTTTGAGACGAAGCGGAATTGCTACGCGCGTCATTTTGCATCGCTAAATACTGATTAACGAGCTTCTCAACTAGACTTTGATAGCAAAACAAACTAACGTAAGTGTACTTCTGCGAGTACAAAGTGCTGTACTTCCGCGAGTACAGAGATGGTGGGGGAGAAAAGATTAACAGCCCAAAGGGTTTTTTAATCACCAAATCCCGCCAAGAGGAGGGAGCGATCGATGTAACACAGAAAAAGACAAATTCTGAAAATATTCGATTTTTTTTATGACTACGCGTTGAATTTTCGTAAGCTAGTGCTCCTGTTGTATATGTATGTGCTTAGGTGCATGTAGCAACGCTCTACGTGTTGTCAGCACCCTGGTAGTAGCGCTGCTTGAAGTCAAGCGCAGAGAGTTTAGAGAATTAGACAATTGACACAGTTGCACCTCGTGCATGCGGACGCATGACTTAATGAAAGGCTGTCAGCATGATGATAGGCAAGAAGTTGACGTCCCACTTTTAGGTTTTCTCAAAATTTGGAAAATGCTGTCTCATCGTGCCAGGATCAATCAGTGGAGTGGCTTTGTTGCTGCGCTTTCACCAACTAGGAAAGAGCAGATACCTTCATATCGACACCACCGCACTAGAATAGAGATACAGAACTGCATGATGGTGTCAATTAAACTAGGTGTGGGCAAAGACGGTAAATAGCTTTATGTTTGACTTTCATCGTTTTAGGTTGTTTGCTCCCAGATTACCGTTGTGTGGCGCACACAAAACAAGTCCATACTTTATTCAAGTGAAATGGCTTACAAATTTTGTAAATCGATGATATCTTAGAACCCATGTAAATATGGAGGGATTTTCTGGTGGAAACAAGCCGTCTTCACCAGGTTATTTATTTCCAAAGATTGTTGGTTGTGGCTATGTTCTCTGTTGTTTTCTTCTCGTGTTCCAAGAAGGAAACCAGAAATACTTCGTGGGCTCTAAGAAAGTTCCTCACCACGTTTTCCGGGAAACTAGCGCTTGTGGTCGCCATTCTGCAATTGCTAACATCTTATCAAGTCCATTTTCCCGGCCAAGGAAGTGATACTAGAACCTACCAATTAATTAACTGAGATGAAGGTGGAGGTCTCCAGAGCCCCACTACACTGAATTATCCGTGAACACTCAAGGTGAGGGTTCACCTCCAGCGGCGGTGGCACCTGCTTCGGGGCAGCAATATGTCCCTCCTGTGCAGCAGTACACGGCCAATGCGAGCGCGTCGGTGCAGCAATTGGACCCTCCTATGCAACCACAACCGTTCCATTCAAGCGTGTCGGTGCATCCCAACACGCTGCCGCCACCACCGTTCGTACCTGTGCAGAACTACACGATACTACAACCCACGGCCAACTCGGGCGCTTCCATCCAGCTCTACGGTTCGACACCAACGGCCAACCTGAGCGCGCAGCTCTTCACTACATCGCATGTGGAAGAAGATGATCATACTGCTTTCACTTGACCAGGAAATGGGGATACTGCAGCGGCGAACGGGCGACCGGATACACCAGAGAAGCTGAGGTTTCTTCAGGGCTACCACGCTGGGCTCCTTAATATTTGACAACGAAGGGGAGGAGATGCCTTCTCGGCGTTGCTCCGCGAGTACGCGGATGTCCAGGCGCGACTGTAACGCGAGTTTCAGCGTCAGCCGGCCACGCCACACTTCACGGGAAAAAGCTTAATTCCAAGTAAATGTTGGTTTACCTACAAGTAAATGATGGGAGTGGCGGTTTGACGAGTATGAAATATGCAATGAGATTGTGTAGCTAGCCACGGATTCTTATCAAGTAAGATCTGTCTGCTTCTCTTGCTTCCGAGTGCTAGTGACGTTAATCCAACTTTTAACTACGTGCTACCACAGTCTCACACCGCATCGCGATGTCTTCCCCTGTTGTAGCAGATGGCTACAAGTTGCAGAGGCAGGGGTTGCCGCCAAGCGTCTCAGGCAGGCCTGAGCGGGCGTTGCATAATTGGAGGCAGTAGGTTTAGCAAAGGAACCCAAACTAACCGTTCAGATCATTTTACTTCAAAGTTGGCTAAGAATCGGCTACACCAGTCATTCTTGCCGGAAAAAAGCACATGTTTTCGGTCTTCACGTTTACTTTCAAAATATATATTTTGAAAATATTGTTTTACCATTTCAGTAATAGTATTATTTGTCTTAATAAAAATATGTAAATTGTATTAGGAATATTGCAATGCGACACAATTGATTGATTGCGGCTCAGCCCAAAAATCAGCACAACGGCTCTTGTTAACTCATTTGCCACCCCACGTACTTGCAGCCACAACATTTTCAGAGACCAAGTGGACGCATAAACCTCTAAGCAGCTTGCAACAGGTTTTCTGACTGATATTTTACTATTGGTTATAGCCAGCTTATTTTCCTGAAAAGGTACCGCCATGCACTACCAATCGCTTCTTCTTAGATATTGATAGCTCCAACAGGGGTAAAGGGCAAAAGTGCACGTGCTTTACGGTAGATAAAGGTGCATTGTTTTTAATTTTTATTACTACCACTAGCAAAATAATATTACAAGTGATATTAAAAATGTAATATTTTATTACTTGCTCCTGGGTGTAGAAAATCCGTAAGTATTGGAATTACTCACTCGCAGCGTCGCGGGATGGGTGCCTTACTCTGAACAAATCCGCCATTTACTCGAGAAAAATCCGCACCCCGCTTCACGCAAGTAGTGTTGGGCAAATGCATGCATCGCTGCCATAACATGGCACCGATGCCAGATGATGCATAATTTTGCATCACGACGGAAACTATAAATAGATTTTGAGTTAAGTTGACTCTTTCTGCTCCTCGCTGCCATCATATGAGAACACGTTGAAGTCGTCCTGCCTGTTCATACTACTAGGACTAAAGTCGTCGCTACTGCCCGCCATGGACTCATCCTCACTCTTGCTCTCATCGTCATCTGCGTCGTCGCTGCTCTCGCTTCCACTTCTTATGTTGTTGAGTACGCTGGTCTTGGTATCCTTGTCACCTGCGTTGGCGAAAATAAACACCAATTTCTCCACTCTTGCTGCGTCCAATCGATTTCTTTTCTTCGTGTGAATAAAATCACGGATGCTCCAGGACCTCTCACTGGCAGCGGAAGAAGTCGGGAACGTGTAAATTCGGCAAGCCAGCTGTGCTAGCAGTGGGTACTTCGTCGGGTGTTTCTCCGCTATATCCATCCACCATAGCAACGGAGCGACACGTGCCTATTGTTTTCACGTGTCAGATGACCAGTGGTGCTTCAAGGTCTGGAGTGAGTTGGCCTCATCACCAAATTGATCCTTCTGGGCTTCCGTCGTTGAAATACGAAGCCTTTCACTGAGAGTCTTCAAAGTCGAAATGCTGTCAGCTAAGTCGGCATCCACGAAGTCGGCGGGTTTCTTTGTGTGGTCCAGCAAGAAAGCGATCCCCATTGTCTCCATATGCAGAAAGTTCCACTTGTTCTTGATAGAAGTCAACATTCTGCTTTGAACGTGCCCAGGGATTCCCCCTTGGACCAAAGTGTACACAGGTTTGACGCGGGGCTGGCTAAACTGATAACACACCATTGATGTGCAGCAGTGGTGGCGCTCAACTGCAGCAATTGCACCGACAAGCGGCTTGCTCAGGGTCATCACCTGCCTCAGTCGTTTCCAGAAAGTTTATCTTCCACAATACCACGAGCGATCGTTGAGTCTGGGAGGCCTCTAGCCAAATCGCTTCATGAACTTCTTGTAGCTGAAAACTTTGGTGATGGTTCGGCTATTGTAAGTGACACTTTTGATACACTCATAGCTCGAATACCATCTCGTTGGCACAGGAATGCGAAGTGCCCGGCGACCCTTGCCCGACGACGATTTTTGGACATTTTCCAACTTCGCAGTAGCTGGGGGCTATTCCTAAAAACCCTTGGCCAGCTTAACAGCTTTAGTGAGGACACCGCTCATCCACGGCAACTTCAGCACTTCTTTTAGTATCAAATTCAGTGCGTGGCTGCTGCATCCGTTACAGCAAACACTCCACTCTCTTTCGAGAATCTTCCATGCGCTCTGCATGACGGGTGCATTATCAGTAGTAACCGAAACAACGACAGGTTTGCCGGTCATGTTGTCGATGTCGTCGATGCCTTCACCAATCGTTGCTGCCACGTACTCAGCGGTCTGCTCGTCCTCACCGTACATTAAAGTAGAAGCCGCATCAAGGATGTAGTTCACCACCTTCTCTTTCGCAACACCCGTTCATCCGTTCGAGACAAGTGCAATCGTCGGTTCATCGCGCAGTCTTGCAATCACTTCGCCCAATTCACGCTCGTATTCGGCTGTGAGTCGACGTCCGGCCAATACCTTACGAGACGGCAGGTACCGTTCCATCTCCGGCTGCAGGATAGTCAGCGCCTTGCGAAAACGAGGCATTTCGATGCTGCGAAAAGATAGACCGGCAGCATAAAAGCCTATGGCAACCAATGCCTGATAGTGATCCTTCCTATCAACACTGATGTTGTCGACGAAGTGAAATGGCAACATCGGTTGAGGCAGTAGCTGCAAGGCTTCCGTCATGACCGAATCCTGTGTTGCACCTGTGGGCCGCTTCCCCTTGCGCCTTGGAGGAGCAGGCTCTCCAAAGCGAACCCACTGAATTCGTTGAGGCTCCGATGGATGAGGGCACTTGAACAAATGCTTGAGCAGGTTTCTGCCGGGTTGACACTTCAACAGCTTAGCGCCAGGTAACATCGGGGTACATCGATCTCGAACTCGTTCCATACGGCGTGCGTTCGTGTCTTGATTGCGTCGATGAGGTTGGTCAGGTGGGCGAGACGTATTGCAGATATCGCAATTTGAAGACTTACTTCGATAAGCAAGCCACCGCGCGGTGGCAAAACGCTTCGGTCTCGCTTCTACCGTAGAAGTTTTCTACCAATAACTGCGCTGTCTGGATTGACGTTCGTGGTGACGAGCATAGATTTGGCCAGAGAGCGAAGCTGCTTAGCAGTGGCTACCGCTTCCAAGTGGTACTCTTCTAGTGGTAGTCGCTGCGTAGCCACTCGAACCGTGCCCATCTCACAGTCACCACATATCGCGTCATCATGATCTTGTGTAAATAATCATTGACTCTCGTATATATAGTCATCGGTCCGTTGTCAGTGCATATCTGCACCAGATGCCATCTTCTGTCATAATATGCACAAAACGCCAGAATGCCATCATTGCATCTGCCCAACACTAATGCCAAGAAGCACCTGATCGTGCCCTCAATGGGATGGCCGGGTCGCGTGGCGGCGAGAAAGCGACACCGGGACACCATGCTCGCGGGTATGCGCGAAAGGATAATGCGATCGGAATCTACAGCACATGAGCAATGCATGTACTCTGCGCTTTTCAATTTATTTTTACGCTTGTAATGCTTCATCCAGAGCTACGAAAGGGAAAATAAATACTACTGTAGTACTATTATTATATTGTGGTTTTCATCCATTTTGGCAAAACGGATGGTCCGAGATCCGATATGTCGGACCCGATTTGCTGAACTCCTCCGATATAGCAAGTAGGGTTGAGGGAAGCTAGGTATCTCGGACCAGATTTGACGCTGGATGAACAGAGTTGTGAGGCTCAGGTCATAATTGCCGGTTTACTTCGGCAAAGTGACCACCAAAAAATATATATCTGAGGGCGTCTCCAAACAGCCATTATACATACCATGATAAATCCTAGCGGCCGTAGGGGATCATACGTGCATTTCATTTGGCAATAGCAAAGCTGTATGCAAATATGCAGTGGGTAGTAATGCTCCAACGGCTCAAGGCTTAACTCATTGAAGTTGTGGTCAACTCGGAATGACATCCCTCTGACCCTTTTAAGTTCCTAAATCTGATCAGATATAGATAAATCGGACCCATTTTATATAAATCACCCTCCGAGATAAGATGGAAAATCGGGCGGTAAAATCGATGAAAGCCACAGTAATCGGCAGATTCCGGACCGGATTCCGGACGTGTGCCTTTGATTTGACTTGTGGCACATAAAATAAAAAAGCATGACTATCCAACTTTATTATTCATTCCGGACAGGTTCAAAAGACAGGTTCAAATGCAATTCAATGAATTGATGAATGCAAATCGGTGGCTACCTGCTTGCGACAGTCTGGTTTGCTCTTCATTCAGCTTTTTTCGGTCTGTACCCCTCAAGCTCCTCGCACTACGGCTGGTGCCTCTACTCCGCGTCCCTGCGTCCCCGCAGTTCAGCGGAAGAGCGGGAGCCTCGCCTCCAGACCGCTGGTTCGACTCCAGCCGGGGACAAACTGGTTTGACGGTGATTTGTTCTCTGTGTTGTTGTTTTTCGTTGCTTGCGCAACGGAAGGATGGCGCTACAAGTGCGCTAAGCGAGGTCGGCGGCTATCCACAGGTGAGACTCCGGTGTGCAAGCGTCGACAACGGAGCCACTGGGTTTCAGCGCTAGGAATTGAGCAGAAAGAGAGCGGTACGCTGCTGCCGCCAGTGCTTGCGCAGTGATGATGCTTTGCGCGTGGGTTTCTTCTGGTCGAAGGTATGGAGTCGCGGGTTTACAATGCTGTGCTAGACCCCAGACCGAGTGTTTCCAGGTCTGGTACGCTGTGCCGTCAGCTCGCGAAGACTCCACGGGGATTTCAAACGGCGCCTGGTAGAGTACCATCATAATGTTTACTGCTGACTTTGCCTCTGCCCGCCTGTTTTGTTCTCGTTTTCCTTTAACTGTTTTTTTTGCCATATATGCTCGATGTACCAGCTAGCGTTGTTGCTGTTGCTTGTGCGGGCGCCGCAGCGTATAGCGGTGACGGTGGCTTCTGCTTGTATTGGTGGAGATGGATGACCGCCTGATGTGTACGAGCTAGCAGCAGAGCCTGTGTGTCTTCGAGGCCCGCGATTCGATCGGATATCGCTGTAAACTGGCCCAACATATTCTCAAGGACGGATGCAAGTTACCTGCTACGGATCTACCGATTTGAGCGTGGTTTGAAGTGCGCCAGCGTGCTATCAAGTGCTCCCTCCACTCACAGCATGCGGCTACAGAGACCGACGACCCCAGGCGAGCGTTCGTGGCAGCTAGTCCGCGCTCCAACTCGTACAAATATCTGGAGACGTGCGTCTGCGACGCGCTGCTGCTGCGAATGGCTTCAAGTACTTCATTCAAGTGCATAAGAAGTGCGGTAAACGTGGTGTCGACGACGTCGCTGGCTACATTGTAGCGCTTGTCAGGGAGGCCAAGGACATGCCGGAATAGCTCGCCCCGCAGCGTAACGAGCTGACCCAACTCAGCTGTGGACAGTCGCCCCTGCAGATCGGGAATCGATGGGGTCACAACAGGTAACTCAGGCGCCTCGTACCCGGCTAAGACCTTGCCAACACTCTGATTCTCTTTCGTTGTTGTGCCTACGTAGGCGAATGCTTTGGCCAGCGACTCCATCAGCCAAGCACCACGAGTCGAGATCCACTGGATAGCCAGTTTTGCGTTCCCGTTCGCGTATGCCGCAGAGCCGCGACGAAACGAATGGCTCGTCATGTTCGGAGTTCTGGATTGGCGAATGGTTGGATGCACCTCCTTCAACGTATCCCTAATAGCCTCTGTTATAAAGCTAGCCACGTTCGGCCGCTTTCGCTCCCTTTTTTGAGGCGGCTCTGTTGTTGGTTCTGCTGCTTGTTCTAGGCTTTCCCAGTAAACGACTGCCTCTTCCTGCGTGTATGTCTGTCCTCCAGGCAAGTCGGACACTGCGTACCGCGGCACCAATGGGAACAGATATTCAGACGGCCCATCGTAGCACACAAAGAGAACATCAAATGCATAAGGCATACACTGTTGCCGACGCTCCTGGGGCTTGAAGACGGAAACACCTTGCACGACGGAAGCTTTAATCCGAGCGATGAGGAGAAACAACTCTCCCGATGCCGCTATAGAGAGCTGCTCCTTACGGGCGAAGCATGTATCAATCGCCCTGCCGAAAGTGTGCCACATCATATCGAGGAGTGCGACATCGTGCACTGACTTGAGCCCTGTAGCTACCTCTGCGTGCGCGATTAAATGTTCCACTAATACCCTCAGATCTTTGACAGTACATCCTGGGGCGTCATTTGTCTGGACGTTGGCTCTTAAGTTCCGCTCCTCAATGTTGCCCGCCATTTGTCCCGATTCTTAGCAGCGCGCTGAGTATCGGGAAGCGAACTCGGATATCGTCCTCGAAGCATGTTGAGAGTTTGAGAAAAGTATCCTAACGCCGTCGATTTCGCTATCAGCCCATCACCTGAATGCGCTCTAGTACTCTTCTTTGTTTGCAAGAACATAGAGAACGCTGTTAGTAGTGAGTAAACATTCTGAGTAGGCAAGCTAGATTCCGTAGAGATTGAGCTACGCATTGCGTCTAGTTCAGTCGAGGACAATCCTGCTGACTCTAGAAACTCAGCAAAGTATTTCTCAGCTGCTACCTCCTGCCCCATGGTCCTTGTAGGGGTATCGAGCCCACGCGCGGCGCGACACATTATGATGAACGCTTTTCTCGACGAGTTTGGCTATGGGGTCGCCTGCGAGAGGCCGCACAACACACTCTATTTCTAGCGGTTCAACGTGATCGACGGGCTAACGTGCATTTATCTAGTAATAGCACATTTAACATGATTTCACTATTCCATCTTACACTGTAAGAAATGTTGCTTCCAGACCACAATAAAACCTAACCCTACGGTGATGTGATTCGCTTTATATTGTGCACAATGCAGTGGTAATTGGCTACTCTGATACGAGAGCTTATAAAGGGTTAGGCTAAAGGCTAGGCCTCCTACAATAATACTTGTAGTGCTTCATCCAGAGCAACGAATGAGAAAATAAATACTACTGTAGTAAACTTTATTTATTTTTAGTTTTGAGCCATCTGTGCGGATCGCTACCCGGTTCGGAACGTCCCTCAGCTAGGCAAAGCATGAGCGGAAGAACACGCTCAGCTCACAGCGTTGAGTGCAATGCCGCACCGTGGCTCAGTGTCAACGCCGACGCCGTTTTTGAGATTCGACATCTGTCGCTCCGCGGAGCAAGCTGGGGCGCCATACAGCGCCTGTCATGCGTGCTGTGCATGTACTTGGACCGAGGAGCTTTGGCAGTCCACAATAATGCAGAGCATACATCCAAGCTGGCAAGGAATCCGATGCACACGGTTTTGAGGATGGTGCAGGACATTTATAGCGACGTCGGAGCTGCTGAGTGGGATGACGAGAGTTTGAGCGACGCGAGCTCGTGGCGTTTTTTTAGCCCAACGTTCATCCGCGATAAGATGCCGAGGAGTTGGCAACCGACGGCTTCAACGTTCTTGGGGTTGGCACTTGGCTACCAACTTCCCGAGCAACAGTAGACAACGAGCATGAAGAATCCAGCTGAACGCGGCCCCGTTCCCATCAGTGGCTACCTGTACAAGATGAAAGCTAAGGAACGGCTGCTCACACCGCAATGGAACAAGCGCTTCTTCGCCCTCGAGGGCACGAAGCTCAAATACTACCAGAGCGAGAGCTCTCAAGAGGCATCCAAGGTCATCGATCTGTTGGGCATCGAGTCCATCCGGCGCTTCGAGAACGGCGACCACGGCGTCTTCAGTTTCGTGGTCAAGACCCCCGAGCGCAGCTACTTCCTGCGCGCCGAGAGCAAGGGCGACATGAAGCGCTGGGTCCGCGGGCTCAAGGATCAGCAGGAGTTGTGGCGCGCCAAGCAGGAGAAAGGTAGTGCGTTGCCCGACCCAGCCGTGCGCAGGCCCAAGCACTACAGCGACTTCCCTCTCGTGCCTCAGAGCAGCTCCAGCAGCCTCCGTGCTTAAGAGCGAACTGAATCAATATTACCACGCATCACATTGACTCCACGTTAAAATTCGTAACCTTCCTTATAAAAATGTGGAGTCCAAAAACCTCCTCCAATTCATACCAATCAATCTGGTCTGGATTTCCTGCCTCGCTAGTTTTCCTCGTTCTATAAACCCGCGAATTTCGCCCAGCCCGGTGCGCTCTCACACAGCGCGCGAATAAGCGCGTGGCGTTTCTCTGAATCCTGCAGCAATCGCGCGAGATCCGGTACCAGTCGTCCAACGAAGTCTGGGTCGAAAGAGTCCATTAAATATTGGTAAAACTCGTGCGCCGTGATCTGTTCGTTGCCATACTTTCGAGTATGTGAAGTGAACGACTTCATCTTCTTCGGATCGCCACCAAATGCGGCCAGCACGGACTCCAAGATGGACTTGTGCAGCAACTGCGCTTCTTCTCCGACCACAGGCTCGATGTCCTTTATGGGGAGTGGGACCACCACCTTGTTACGCCTGCGACCTGCTGAAGAGGATCCTGCTCTCTCGCGTCCTTCAGACGGAGGGGATACCAGTGAGTTGCGCTGTTGCTTCTTCGATTCTTTCTCTTTCTTGACTTGTTCCTTAAAGCGCGCAAATGCCTCCAGCAATCCATTCTGCTTCTCCTCGCCCGATACAAGCTTTGCCGAGTTTGGGATGATCTTACTTGCACATTTCGACCCCACACACAGTCGCACCTGGTCGCAGAACTCATCAGCTGTGATCTCATCCATGCCAAGCTTCCGCGACGTGTCTTTGAACTGCTCGATCACTGCCTCTTCGTTCCCTGGCGAATGCTTCCCTGCCCACGCAGTGATGATGGACATGATCTCAGCATAAATCGCCTTGGTCTCCTGCGAGTTCTGCTGTCGCTCCTCTTCTTGGCGCTGTCGTTCCTCAGCCTCCTGCTTTAATCGCTCCGCCTTTTCAGCCTCAGCAGCAGCACGGGCCGCTGCAGCCTCTTCGTAAATGGCTTGGTATTCCTTGGTCTGATTCTGACGGTAGGCCTTCTTGAACTCTGTCACAAACTCGTCCAAGATAGTAAAGAACTCCATCGGGCCAACCTTCCTCGGATCCTCGCCGAAGGAGCTCACCAGCTCTTGATAAGAAGTTTCCAGGCCGTTAAAATCGCGTCCCAGTTCCTCCAGTACTTCTTCTGCATCCTTGGCAAAAGGAGTCATCACTTCGTAGAACTTGTCGCCTTCAATGTGATCGTTCTTCGACGCACGCACTTGGCCCTTCAGCATAGCCAGCTCAGTGTTGTAGGAGGACAGATCAGCGCGCAGTTGATCCAGAGACAGTCTCTTCGCTTCAACGATATGGGGGACTTCTCCAGCGAAGGTGATGACGTCCGGGGCCTTCTCTTCCAGCTGACGTAACAAGAAGTGCATTAACGTGACTCGAGGGTCGACCGACTTCAGCGTGTGTAGCTTCATCAGAGTGTCAAGCTTGAAACCGTAGGCACCACCACGAGGTGTGCTGCCATTCAGGTAGTTACCGATCGCCAAAATATGCTCCAGTACACGACGGAACTTGTCGCTCTCCGTCACTTGATCCGTCGCAGCAACTAGCGTATCCAATTGTGCCTGGGTCTCCAAAATACGATTCTCGAACTGCAACTTGTACCTGAAGCATTTGATACGCTGGGTATAGCGCGGGATGGTCAGCAAGTCTAGGAAGAACTTCTCCACGTTTCCAAGTAGCTTCACATCTCCGTCGTAATTCTTGAGCATATCGATTTCTTCCAACGTTGGGGAGATCGAAATGAGCACGTTCAGTACTTCAGATCCCAGTTTCTGGCCGTCCAGCGCGTAGATTGCGTTCTTAATATCCTCCGACGACATTTTGAACCGGGCGATCGCGATGGACACGTTTTGCTGCCTCTTCGGGTCGAATAGAAGCACCTCTTTGGGCTGAGCGGGGACCTTTTCGGCTTCTTTCTTCTTCTCGTCCAGCTTCTTCGATGCATCCACCGGGGTTTTGCGGAACATCCACTCCATCTCTTCCACGTCAAGCTCGGCATGTGAGTCATTTAGCTTCATCCACACGGTACTGCTGACGACATTGACAGGCACGCGCGTCCAGAACAGAGGACGCAACTCGACATTCGGCTTCACAGTTTCTTTCTTCGGAAGCTGAGGCTCCTCAGGCTTCTTGGGGGCAGGTTTCGTGTTCAGTTTCGAGGCCAAACTTGCTTGCAAAGCCGATGGATCCACTTTAACCGCTTCTTTCGGCGGAGGAAGACCCGCAAGAAGACCTCCACTGCTAGTGCCCGCCTTCTGGTTGGGAGATGGCGCGTCAGGCGTGTCTAACAAGTCCCCATTCAAACCGGCAGCGCTCATCTTCATCTTTACTTGCTCGGCCGGCATCCCCATCTTCATCAGCTTAAAGAACTTCTCGTAGGCTGGGTCTTCTTTCACGGTCATCACCTGGTTAGACACCGCAGCAGGCGCGGTAGCGCCACCGGTTCCAGGCATCGGCGCATCCGGCGTATCAAGGAGGTCCGGGTTCAAGCCACTTGCACTCATTTTCAGCTTAATCTGCTCAGAAGGCATCCCCATCTTCAGAAGCTTGAAAAACTTCGCGTACTGCTCGTCATCCTTCACCAAAGTGCCACCCACTGTTGACGCACTATTTGCGCTCGGTGCAGCTCCCCCAATAATTGCATCTGGGCCATCAAGGATCGACGGATCCACACCGGAAGCTTCCATTTTCATCTTCACCTGTTCGGCGGGAAGTCCCATTGTCAACAACTTGAAGAACTTCATGTAGTCCGGATGATCTTTCGCAGCGACACCCGTTCCATTGCTAGTGGGCGCAGTTTCCGCTGAAGATACAGGAGATGCTGCCTGAGCTGCTGGTTCCGACACAGTACGGGTATTCGTCTGTGCTTCGGCAGCAGCAGTGGCAGCAGCGGCTGCAGCCGCTGTAGCCTCCGACACGGCACGGGCGTGTTCCTCCTCCCTTTCCAGTCGACGACGCTCCGCCTCCGAGACTTTGCGCTTAAACTTCTCCACACGATTGCGCAGCTTCTCGTTTTCAGCCTGTAATTGCGCCACAAGTTCCTCAAACTCATTCGCCTTGGCCGCAGCATCGTCGTCTGTTTCCGGGGTCTCCACCTTCTTCTCCACCGATGCAGTATCCTCCGGCTCCTGTTCCACAGGTGCGTCATCGTCCGATCCATCCGTCGGTTCCGTGGGAGATCCACTGTTCTCGTCAATGACCATGAGGTTCGACCCCAACGAGTCTCGGAATCCTCGATTGCCTCGATCCACTTCCGTCCCCACACCATCCACACTCACGGGCGACATGAGCTGCTGCCGCACCGACGTGCCGCATTCAATGCAGAACTTTACTCGTGGTGGCAACTCATAGCCACACTCGATGCAAAACTTGGCTGTGCTGGTCAACTATCAATCAATAAAAACATCCGCCGTTAGAATAAATAAAAAACACCTGGCACAACCACACTTCAACTTCGTAAATCTTGCACTCACATTCGTCACTTGCGGCGTGTTGCTCGGAGCGAAGGACGAGGACGACGAGAAGCTGCGGCGCTTGCTCACAGTGGGTCGCGAGCCCGTGATCTCGAGCGTGGCGTCGTCGTCCAGGCAGTCCATACAGTACCACTGCGGCCTCGTACGCTCGGGCTTCTTGCGGTCGATGGCTTTGCGTCCGCAGTCCTTACAGACCGCGATGTGGCAGCTGCGGCAGTGATGGCGACGCCGCAGGATGTTGAACGACTTGGTACACACGCCGCACTCGGGCTCGCGAGCGAACACGTCGTCTGGCGCCATGCTGAGCCTGCTGCCGAGCGACGCGCGCGAGCGCGACGTGGTGGGCGTCGCGGCTGCTGCAGCGGCGGCGGGGCCCAAGCCGTCGGCGTTGGTGGGCGAGAACAGGCCTCGGTCCATGAGCTCCTGGATGCGGCTTCTTATCTGACTCTGGAGCGGCGTTCTCCCTCGGGATGTATGGATTCTCGCAGGTTTTCTATGCGTTTTCAAGCGATTGACGCATGTCGCAGGATTCAGAGAGTACTTGTCCAACGTACGGCAGGCAACCCATGATGACGGCACTTTGGTATTGCCAGCACCGGACGCTTCCGACTTTATGTTGCTGGGGGGCGGACGGCAAAGTAAGAGCGGACTTCAACTGCGCAGGAGTTCTTGGCGTAAGCGCGTGGAGCAATCGCCTACACTGGGATGGCATTTGCAGGTGAGAATCTCACGGAGATGTCGCTGTTGCTGGGCTAAAACGCTGCTGCGACAAGAGGGCGGTAGCGAGGTGCATCCTGTGGCCGCATGCTGCTTGCCGACAGCAAACATGTATCGAGCGAGCTGCCGCCTCGGCGTCGAATTGTGGCTCACGGCACTTTCTTCGCGCTGCTCTGCTGCGGCTGCACGCCGGCGACTTCAATTGAATCAATTGAATCCGTGCTTTCTAAGCATAAAGTGCGCGATGTTGCGGTTTAACACGCTGTAAGAATGGTGCTGCCAGGGGTGTTCAATGCCATCGGAAGCAATTGGTGCTGTTCACAGTGCTGCTAAGTATTACGGTGCTGTGTGCAACGCGGTCCACTGCATCGACTACTGAGCAGCGCTATGTTTATCCATTCGTGCTTGAGGTTGTCGATTTCCCGCGGTATTTCGTGGTTCAAGGAAGATCTGCCTATTCGAGTTCTATATAGTGCACTACTCGATGCCAGTCTCCCCCCCCCCCAGCTTCTTTGCCAGTCCCGTACATGAACTGTCGATTGCAGTGCAGTCACAACCAACCGTTGTGCCGACGCCTTAGTCGACATACTGCACGGTCCACCCTGATGGGTGACCGTCGCAGCCTTTGGAGACGGGGAAGCCCCGCGTCGCGAAAGACGAACGTAGATTAACAAGGGGCAGCGAGTTAAATTCTCTAGAAGTTGTAGTCCACGACCAACAATTAAAGGGCTTCTTCGTCGTCGGCACAAACGAAGTGTCTTCTTGCAGACAGGTGTCATAACACCAGTGAGCGATTTCTGATTGGGTCTTCAGTCACTTCAACAAAGATGTAGCCAATCACCTTAAGCAGGTAGACCTTCCATTCCTGTTCAGCGATTTTGACAGGATAGAGATTGCGCCTGGAAACGCAGCAAAGCAGCGGACACAAAGCGCTCAGCCGTCAAGATGCTCCTCACGTTACTCGAGAAGCTGCCACTGGGCCAGGGCGGCAAGGTGTTCGTCGGCACGTCCATCTGCCTGGCTATCTGCGCCTACCCCGTCATCCGAAAGCGTGCGTTGCGGTTCTATTTTGTCTTTGTAAGCCAGAGCCCAGTGCGGTAGCTGATCGCGTTATGTTTGTCTTTTGTTTCTGTAGAGCAAAAGGCTGGCCACGACCTCTTCTCATCCGAGCGACCGCAGGACATCGTGGATCAGGAGGTCAAGGCCCGTCGCGAGAAGCTCAACATCGAGTAGAGCCTTCAGTACTCGATGACAGAGAACGGTGCAGTCTCGTTCAAATTCATTTTTTATCCGGAACTATTCACTTTGTGGTGGAGAATGGAATATACTCGAGCTGCTGAATGCTCCTCTGGTACTTCTAGTATCTCGTCACGTCACGTTGTGCGATGACTCAGGCTGTGCGTTGCGTTCGATGATGATGAAGGCCGATCTTAGCTCGATATCGCCAGCCAATTCTAGCACGTTGAACAGGACATCAAGTTGCTGCAGAGTATGATACCACATGCATCATCGCTACTTGTAGACGGCTGAAGGTGGGGCTGAAACCAAGCAGCAACAACCCTGCGTCTCGAGCAGCGTGTGCAGGCTGTTGTACGACGACACTAGCACCTTGAATTGCTCTGTGCCGTAGCAATCTAGACGTCGACCACGTTGGATTCCATGCTGTCGGCCACATGATGGTGCTACTTAAGTACTAAGTACTCTGCATGGTGCATTATCGCATGATGCTAAAACGTGATAGCTAGGCGGATACTTGGAAGTATCGTTTTTGCTGGTTCAGTTCTAGTTTCAGGAAGCGGCTGTGCCTACAGCCAGTTAGAAAGGAAGCACACGTCAAAGTGCATACATGTAACATGTTCTGGGTGCTCCAGCGTCACTAACTACCCAGAAGCTTGACGCCGTGACGCAGGGAAACTGTGGACTCACAAGGATAGATGAGATGTTAATCCGGAACTTGGCTCGCGGGTGGTAAGCTCAGTTTTGAAGCCACCACAGATATTCATCCTGCCAGTCATCATCATTATCATCTCGCCAGTCTGCCTGTGCCCTTGCTGGAGCTGGTGCACCAGGCGCCGCAGCACTTGACGGCTGGGGGCGAGAGACAGCAGACCGTGCCTGTACGCGTTGATTTCGACGCTCTTCACGCCCTCTACGACGCGAGCTTGAACTATTGGAAGCTTGTCGACCGCTAGCGCGCTCTGCCGACTCGGTTGATTGCTCCATTCCTGCCTCAACTTGGGCCAGAAGAGAGCGTTGCTTCTGATAGAGATCAACCAGATTTGTCATATCGCGGCTCGCATGAGTTCGTACCGCAGGAGCGCGGCAAACTGGACATTGAGGATTCCATCTAAGAACCTCAGTTAGCGCTCCCGACGAAAAGGTTTTGCCGCAGCACTCGGTCACCACCGGGTTGTCGAACAACTCGTACGATATCGGACACGTGAGTGCTGCCTCCTGCTCGTCCAGAATCTGGCGGCTGCTGTCCCGAAAAGTTGCTAGATTGTTGTTTGCTTGATCCAGAGCGCGCTGTAGCGCTGGGATCTGCTGCTCTTCTATTGAGTTTCGACTCGGAACTTGACCCGGCGAAGCTGTGGTCGAGTCGTCAGTGAGGTCGATGAGCTGGGGATTCGAGTTGTCACGGTTCAATACTCGATCATGAGCACCGTGTTCGCGAGGTTGCAGCGTGTCGATGTCCACCTGCGCAGTAAGATCAACCACCGTTTGCTGTTGTTGCGAGCGCGGTCGCTGGTGCATGTGTGTCATACTTCTAGAAGTACGTTAATGGCATAAAATACAGATACCACAAACAATGGGACCAATCCCTGCTCACGTTCGAGGACGACTGTAATTTTAGATAGTTGAGTTCTTCAGCCATCCTCAACTAGACATCAAATTGGCTACATCATGTTGTACGACGAGACTTGCACTTTAAACTGCCCTGGACCTTTCTTCAGCAGGTAGCATTCGTTGCGTAGGATGTCAACGAAGTCACGGAAGTCGTCCACCTTGAGTCCCATGCTGTCAGCAATTTCGAGCAAGTCATCCATCGAAAACAAGGAAGTGTTGCGTCTGGCTGCAGCTTTCATGAGTCTTGCGACGTAGGCCTTCACCTTCTTGGACAGACTCATTCCTCCACTGCGTCCGAAGTCCAGATTCCCATCCTCGGTGATGTACGTGTCCAGCAGACACTCTTGCATGATGTCAACGACGTCTTGAGCGTGCACAGCTGATACCGTTTCAGCGAGTTCGGCTCGGGCACGAGCTTGTGACAGACGGATCATCGACTCGAGCTGACGTGTGGTGATCGGAATGCTGTCCGTCGGGTTCTGCTGACCCTCACCCGCTGAACGCAGCTCCAAATACTTCTTCTGGAGGACTGCAGCGGCCTCGGATGACAGTCGTGGATGCACATACCGACGAGCGTAGGCGATGAACTTGCGTACAAAGTAAAGGGGGATCGGATTCATGCTGTACTCGGACGCGTTCTGACGAAGACGGTGTGACAGCATACGACGTCCAGACCCTTGAGCGTCTTCGTACCCGTTTCCTGGTGGTTCGTCAGCGTAGCTGTTGGAGCTCCACGAGCTGCTATCTCGCGTTCGTTTCCTTGACTTTCGCTTGCCCCGTGAATGTGAGTTCATGACGTGCTCTGACAGCAGTCGATCTCTCTCTTCGTCCGGTCGGTCCAGCAGGATGAACACAAGGTCGAAGCGAGACAGCAACGCTGCTTTCATTTTGAGGTTTTCTCCAACAGAGCGACTGCGGTCGTAGTGGCCACCGCTAGGATTGGCAGCGGCGATAACTGACGTCCGTGCATTCAGGTTGCAAACGATTCCTGCTTTCGCAATGCTGATGCTTTGCTGCTCCATGGCTTCCAGTAGCGCCTGATAGTCGATACCCATTTTATCAAACTCATCAATGCAGCACACACCCTGGTCTGCAAGAACGAGAGCACCAGCCTCCAGCGCGTAATCACCAGAGCCGTCTTTCACCATTGTGACGGTCAGTCCCGTGGTTGTTGTTGTGTTTCCACCGACGTATACAGCTCGTGGGGCTACCATAGATACAGCCCGAAGCATCTGACTCTTACCCAGACCGGGATCTCCAACAACCAGCACATGGGAATCTGCTCTGCGTACACACGTGGTGTCTTTATCGTCTGAATTCCGCGTTCCGCCGAGTAGTGCCAGGATCAATCCCGCTTTTACGGTATCATTACGGTATATACCCGGACACAGAGAGTGCACGAGGTGATCGAAGACGTTGCCCTGGTTGACGATGTGGCTGATTTGCTCCAGGTCTTCCTTCGTGAAATCAATGTCCGACGCTCGGTCTTTACCCTTATCCACCTACGAAAGCAAGGGTGAGGTCAAACACACGAACCAGCATGTCAAAAGACAAACAAAACAGCTCACCTTAGCCGAGTTTTCTACCGAGTTGGCGCTGATGTACAAAATATAAAGGCTGTTTGCCTGTGCACGCTTGCCGTATCTTCCTTCGTGAATCTCAGAGTTGATGCTCTTGACGATCCCGGAGATCGTCACCACATTGCCAGGGATACAGGAGTCCACAAGATCTTCGTACAATTCCACCTCGATCTACGAGTCCAACAATTACCATATTAGCTAGTGCAGCTCCATCACCACATAGCAAAACTTTTTACCATTCGCGGCATGCGACCAGGACCCACATCGGTTGTTTCCATCTCCTGCAGTCTAAACACCAACAAGAATCAGCACCGATCAATTACACTAGCCACCTCCCTCCCACTCACTTTATTTTCTGGTAGTCCACCGTATCCACCGACGATCGATTCGGTAGCAACGTCCGACCTCGGCAAGGCGAGTTCTCACACCTCTGCGGCGGAATAAATTTCCCATCCGGGAATGCTCGCGACGTGGCTTCATTGCACTTGGCGCACACAAAGTCGCACCTCGTGACAAGCGGCTTAATGGCACTCACTCTCACCACCGTCCCCACGACACTCACGAACTGGTTCACCACATCAGCTTTCAATGCTGCAATGGGCAGTACGGGCGTCATCCCGTGTAATCGAACCGTGATTTTGGTGCGGTCCACTGGCATGCTGCGTTTCCTGGTAATATCTTCTTCTGCCTCCACGCGAAGCTCGTGGCGTCGCATACACAGTGCAATACCGAGACAAAGCAGCACGTCCTCGATATTCTCGGTCACTGCTCGCTCAAAGTCCGCCGTCCCAGTGCGAATGAGTTCCGTGTAGTGCAGCCACACCACCGTCACGTTCGCCTGCGTCAAGTCACACTAGCATAATAATTGCTATTACTACGATGATACCACGTTATAGTATTATAGGGTAGTTGGCGTATTACTTGCAGCAATGGCGCCCATTGCTCACCGTCGCGGAAGCAGTTGAGGAAGGTCATGGCGGCCTGGAAACGGCCGTCAATGTCGCTGATGGGGCTGTAGTACTGCGTTGAGCGGGTCTCGCCTGGCTGGCGGATACCGATGTTATGGTTCTCCGGGTAGTATTGGCTCCATACGCACGTAGCGGCCTCCACGAGACTGCTCGGGGACGAGTCATATTGGCGCATGGCTCGGAAAAATGATGGAATTAGTTGCGAGTGAATTGGCAATCTGATTCTGTCTGATTCCAGGCGATTCTGAGGATCCGAAGTTGAAGGGGCAAGGACGCGACAACTTGCTTTGGTAATGTGCACAGTATCCGCAACGATCACAAACATTACAATTCGGCATTTCTTGCTAGGGCAAGAGGAAACATCTGAATCTACACCAGGCTGCAATTATGCGGCTTGTGTCCAACAACCTGAGCTTCCTTGGCATCTTCATTGAGTTTCTTGGCATACTCATAAATGCTGAAGGGCGCCCAGATCTTCCCATTAGTCGGAGCTCGAATCCCCCAGGACTTGTTGAAGTTCATTCCATGAATTGAACGATTCGTGTGCTGCACTTGACTGCCGGTATCGAGCAATGCGTCGTCTTACTCCAGGACGACCGTGTTCCTCGAGCCATCTTGCAAAGTCGTTTAGTGGATCATTAGATTGCGCCGATCTTGACACCGCATCAGATCGGGATCGCTGAGGTGAAGAACGTGTTCGTCGCCGAGGCTCCGGCCTCCCAGCAACACTTGGCGACGCTGTTGCAAACTCTTCAGACGTTTGAATCGGATGAGCATTCGATCTGGACGATTGCCGACGAGAGGTAGCAGATCTTTCTAGCAATCTTTGGCTCCGACGTTTTTGGTGTCTTTGACGAGTACTTAAATCGTCACTATTATTACCTCGTCGACTTCTGCGACCACGTCCAGCAGGTACATCACTTTGCTCAGTAGTAATAGTAGCGTCATCGGTACTACGTGCTGGCTCGTTGGGGGATAAGTTGCCGAGTATGGTGTACTCCGAGCGATGAAGCTGTACGAGAATCGACATATCTCGGTTCGGATGGATACGCACCTCAGTCCCGCGGCAGATTGGACAGATTGGGCTTCGTTCAAGTGACTGCATCAATGCTTGAGACGAAAACGTTTTGCCACAACACTCGGTAACAACGGGGTCAACGAACAGGTCACGCGAGATTGGGCACGTCAGAGCTGCCTCGCGATGACTTCGGTTCACCAGAATAGTGTTTTGTTGAGTTGCTGCTGCATAGCTCGCTTGCTCCAACAGCTGAGCTCGCTCTTGCTCAAAATTACAAAGTAGTTCATTCAGACGCACGCTTAATACTTGATCTGCAGACTCATCAGAGTTCGTACTAGTCATCGGGGTCTGGCCTTCATCGGTATCGTTCTGCAGAGCGGCATCTCTTCCTTCTTGGTTGCAAGTATCTGACAGTACATCACTCTGTTGCTGAACCTCGGCTAGTTGATCATCCAGATGCGCTCGTTCTTCCGTACTCACCACATTTTCATCCTCACGACGCATTTCGAGCAGCTCCGCGCTCCTTTGAAGTCGCTCGTGAATCTTCTGCTGCTCAAACGATCGAGACGTACATTCCGAGAGGGCTGCCTGTTGCTCGCGAATCTGCTGCTCCTGTCTCTGGATATGCTCTCTTAGCGCTTGTTCACGCTGGTTTTGCTCTGCTTTACTGCCACTTTCGAGCTGCAACTGGTCTGCTCGCTGGCGTTGTGCTCGATACGCACCCAATGCTTCGTTTAGTTGCTGTTGTAGGTAGTTCGTCGCTGCTCTTTCAGCTGCAGTCTCTTTCCCAGATCGGCAACTTGCTGCATGAGCTGGAATTGTCTCTTCACAGACGTCTCGCACTCATTTCGAAGGTGCTGCTCCAGGTCCTTGATTTGCTGCTCGAGGAAATTAACTCGTCGATCTTGTTCTGCGTGATTTGCCATTGAACCTCGGTCTGTTCGTTTCCGATCGCTTTTCGAGAATGAAAGGCGTTCAAATGTTTGTTTTGGATGCCACGTCCCGTTCTGCAGTGACTGGACATTTCGTGCGTATTGTCACGCTACGGTTGCTTCGACTTGAAGGTGCCCGGAACGTAATTTCCAATGTGCGCCTACAATTAAAAGTTAAAGTCATCGTCCAACCTGGCGGTGCTTGTTGCTTGGTGTGCGCGAAAGTACGAAACGAAATCAAGAGCAATAGCTAGTTAATTCAAGCATGTACGATTGAGCGGCTGGAGCAGCAATTACAAGATCAGAACGTGTCACTTGTGCCCCAGTTTTATTCAGCTTTACCCCGCAGCTAGTAATCCGAGTCCGAGCCGTAATATCCAAGGTTGGCGTACGGGTGAAAGTTGAACTCGTCCGTATGTGCCCAACCGTAGCGTGTGGAACGGCTTGACTGGGCTGGAGTGGGGTTTGAGTTCGACCTCTGCTGGTAGTATGAATTAAGCGAAGACCTTGGGTTTGAGTAGGTAGCAGCAGTTGGCCCGTAAGCCCGAGTCAAAGCATTTCCTGAAGCACCACTTCCTGCCGTTGACGACTGGGAAGCACCATTACTCGATCCCCAGGACTGGCCCCAAGAAGGACTTTGCACTGCACTCAATAGTGAAGAAGAACTGGACCCCAAGCTGGTACTTGCAATTACGCGCTGAGACGCTTGAGACGTGGCAGCTGGCGTTGATGAAGAACTTGAACGTGAGGTCCGACGACGGCGTGAACTAGAGTTCCTCCCTCCACGACGTCGTCCTCTAGAGTTTACACCAGTACTTGGCAGTGTTTCATTTGGCGAAACATCAGATTGTGCGGTAGTTGCGGAAGATTGGCGATGAGGAACGGCAGCACGGGCTTGAACTCGTTGATTTCGTGAGTTTCGGTTCTGATTCTCGCGAGCAGCCGAAGTCATCAATATACCACCTCCACCTGACGCTACAGTGGGTCTCTCTGTCTCCATCGATCTCTCATCAACGTTTGGCGCTATAGTAGACGAGGTGGCTGCAGCATTCTCAGGTAAACCCAGCAACGAACGCTCTGAGCGGTGAAGTTCCACCAGGTTTGCCACATCGCGGTTGGCATGGGTCGACACTCTATGCGCACGGCAAACCGGGCAATGTGGATTCCGCCTAAGCGCTTGAGTTAGCGCCTCCGACGAAAAAGTCTTCCCGCAGCAAGTTGTGAGCACGGGGTTCTCGAACAAATCCAGCGAAATCGGACAGGTCAGCGCCGCCTCCCTCTCCGTTAGGTTCCTGTGACTGATATCCTGTTGCGTCTTTGCTGCGTCGCTCGCTTGCTCCAAAAGCTGAGCTCGTACTTCGTCAAAAGCAGTTTGCAGCTCAATTAGCCGTCGAGTTAAAGCCTGATTAGAACAAGTTTCGCCCGTAATTGTGACAGTTCTCGTTGTAGTATCTCGTCGTAGATCTAAATGCTGCCCTTGCTCTCGGTCGAAAGCGTCCAGAAGGTCTCGCAATTGCGGCAACACCTTAGTAAGAGACGAGTTCAGATCCGCTTGAGCAGTTAACGTGCTCGTCGCCTGCTGCTGCAGACGCTCTCGCTCTTGATCGAAGTCAGCGCGTTGGTCTTCCAGCTGCTTCTCGAGCCTCTCAGTAGTAGTTTTCAGGTCCGCACTATCTTGCTCAACTCTCTCCTCCCTCTCACAGACCCTCCGCTGGTCAATAATAAATTGTTCCAGGCGACTGACGGCCTTGTTCTTGCGTTGGAGACTTCGCTGCGTCTGATGACTCGGCCCTCGGTTCCGGTATCGCTGGTTGAGGATGGCCCCGAGCTCTAACAGAACGGCCTTGGTCTCCTCCGCAAGATCCAGGAACTGCGCCATGTGCAGCGAAGAGTGGCATTGTTGCCCACGTGTTTGCATCTTTCGCTAGTTTTTTTTTTAGCTTTTTACCATACAGATGTGTAGACTCGACCGTACATAATACAATTTCAATACACATATCATGCACATTTTATACGTATATTCTTGTATACAGGTATGTACGCCGGTTAAAGTGGAGTACCGGTAAAGGTAGGACACAGCCGTCTGCGGACTTTTATGTAGTTACAAGCCGAGCGGAGCCCCGCAAGCGGGGCTCTTTATGCAAGTTTAGGCCGAGCAGAAGTGTGGGCCGCCTCGCTTCGCTCGGCGGGGGTTACTTATCCAATAGGTCTCCTCACCCCGCTCGATGAAATTGGAAGGTCTAACTGCCTCGCTTCGCTGGGCTGGAATTGAAAGAAATCGTGCTTTTATTTAATTTAAACGACAATTTCTCTGTAAACTATGTTTTTGGTATACACACCGTCTTCCGTCGTAGCAGGATTTTTTGCCAAAATAGTAATGTTCTGTCGAGCCGTAACTCGAGATACGGCGACGTAAAACTGTCCGTGTGAAAATACCGGCTCCGGGAGGTACAGACCTAGTATCTGTATAGACTGGCCTTGGGACTTGTTGATCGTCATCGCAAATGCCACTTGGACGGGAAACTGTTTTCTCCGCCGTTCGAATGGGAATCCTGAGTTCTTGCTAATCAGAGCAATTCGTGGTATCAGGACTTTCTTGCCCGCGAAGACACCACCCATGATGACAGCTTGCATGCAGTTTCTCCGCAAAGATATCACCCGCAATCGTGTTCCGTTGCAGAGCCCTTCCTTTGTGTTAATGTTTCGAATCAGCATCACCGGCGTCCCGATCTTCAGGCGGAGTTTGTGAGGAGACATACCTCTAAGTGAAATTGTGTTCAGGAATTCTGGAGGGTAGAGGTCGCTGCGTTCTTGTCGCTCGAGTTCATCATCGCCATCGAGGATATCCACCGATCGATACTCCTGTGCATCCCCGGGGAGCTTGTCAAGAATCATATCGTTAATGGCTACACGTCGGCATTCTTGGGTGTGAGGATTATCCGCTCTGCGAAGTAATTGTCAGGTTGGTGTCCCTCGTTGAAATCCGCGTATACGGTCTCAATCAAGCGCGAAAGTCTAGATGACCAGGCGACCTGGTCATCCATCCCATGATCCGCTCCTTCATGGTGTTGGCCACCGTCTAACAGCATGTCCCGCGGTATCTCGACAAAGTCCCTCTCTAGATCAGGAGACGTGTCATGTCTTCCATCTCCAATGCGCAGTAGATAGTCCGCAAACGCTTGAACCTGCTCAGATGAATGGTCGTCAATCGCGGTCTGAACTCTCATATTCGTAGTAAGTCGTAAGGTCTCGAAGTGTCTCCACAGTGATGATATCTTCAGCGAAGCCGCTATAACCTCAGCAGGACCTGCGCGAGGAATAACTGGAAGGGTCTGGCGGAAATCACCCGATAGAAGCATCGTCACACCGCCGAAGGGCATATCGTTCTTCAGCAAGTCTCGAAGCGTGCGATCTACAGCTTCATATTGGAAACGATGTGTCATGGGTGCTTCATCCCAAACAATAAGGCTTGTTCGCTTCAGTAATGCAGCTTCGTAAGACCGAACACCAATGTTGCAAGTTGATTTTTCATCAGGATCCAACGGGAGGCGAAACGTCGTATGGGCCGTGCGACCGCCAGTAGGAAGTTGGGCTGCTATGCCGCTTCCTGCAACAGCAATAGCAATACGCCCGGTACGACGTACAGAAGCAAAGGTGGTATCGAGCAGAAATGATTTACCTGTGCCTCCTGGTCCGTCAACGAAGAAGAGCTTGCCAGAGAGATGCGGAACAGACGGATTAGACCCATCTGGAGCCACGGCAGTCATCACCTTGTCAAACACCATTCGTTGATCAGCGTTTAGTGAAGCCAAATTATCAGCTCTGCGGTCCATATTGTCGGCTTCGTAAGAAGTTTCGCTGGCGATAAGTTGGTTCGCGTTTCGGTCAGCGACGTCATCTACGGTTTCGCCATTTCCGAAGGCCGAGAATTGCGGAAGAGACTCCTGGTACGTCAGCAGCGACTGGTCGTTTGATGTCAAGTGAGAGTTGACATCTTGCAGAGTCAAGTAAAGAGCACGACGGTAAACGCAACTGTTCTCCTCCACCACAGTAGGATCTTGGATAATACCAAGGGCACGGTTTTCTGCGACGGCTCTTTGGTTGTGTGCTTGTATCTCCTCGCGTAAATAATCTTCTATCAACGCCGGTAGATAGGTAGACCACAATTCCGCAGGAGAAGCAGGGTCGCAGTAGACCAACAGAACCGCGAAGAGGTGCCTTAGCTGCCCAGCCATCTGGAACAAAGTAGCCTCACTGAGGCAGCGATGATTTTCTTCGTCAGATTCAAGAAGGCTCATCGCTAAAGCAGCAGCTTTGTACGACCCATACACTTCTCCATCAACCGTTCGTAAATCTTCGAAAGAGCGGTGTCCCCGTCGGTAGCACAGTAGGAGTCGAATGTAATACCGGTTTGTATCCCGCGGCGAAATCGAGATCAATCGGCCAATGGAACCGCAAGCCAATCTTCTCCCACACGAAATGCCTGTGCATTTCGTGGTAGAGAAGCCCGCGAGCCGTTTTACCTTCAGGGGAATCACCACCACACAGCTAAAAAAAAAGCTGTCAGTGTTGTGAACTGGTTGCGCTCGAGAACTTCTTCAATTCGGGAGTCGGTAGGGTAGACGACTAATTGTCCACCATCTTCACGGACAGGTAGTCTGTGGACGTGGTGGGACTTTTTCTGCATGATGTACTTGAATATGGTCCAACATGCTTCGGGGGGCGACAATTACCGTGCATCCAGATACTGCTGAATTTCATCAACCGGCCTGTTATTCGTGCCGGTATCATCGGCGGCTGACGCGTCACCATCTGTTCGTCGGGTCCGTAAGGCCACCGTCGCACGATCCTGGCCCTTGTAGACGTACTTGTAGAGGTACTTCACTGACTGGACCGTGGAGCATATATCGACGTTGATATGGCAATTGTACTTTTGACAAAGGTATGAATTGTACGGCACGACTCAACGATTGTCAACCACAACTGCCTCCCGCCTGGACTTGGGGCCATTTCGACGCGGGTTTCTAATCTTCTTAGACATGTATCGAAAGGAAGAAGGCCGTTGCGGTCCTCCAGGTGTGGCGGGGTCGATGGGTCCGGGTCCGCGGCGCAGATACACAGGGTAGCCATCTCCATCAACACGGGTCTCGTCGACAAAAGCCTTAGGGAATCGCTTGGAGCATTTTCCGCCCTCACCACTACAGGAGATGTTAATACCTTCACCACAGGGACCATGGATCATGCACGTGGAGATAGTCTCATACAACTCTGTGCGGAGATCCCGGATCGGGAGGCCTACCCCCAACAAATCTATCGTAATTAGCAGAAGTTCTGTGCTTTAGTTCACCTTTTAGAATGACTAACACGTGCGCGTGCGGCAGACATCGCTTCTGGAATTCGATCACGTAAACGTAAGCCTGCATATCGCCAAACACTCGGTTGGTGGTGATATCCTCCAAAATTGCCTTCAGCTTCATGTTGAACTCGCGCGCCACGATGTCGGGGCGGTCAGAAGCGGTTTGCCCAGGCAGTAAGTTGTTCTGAATTTCGGGCCACTTCGGATTGGTCGTCACCGTGATGAACAGGTCGGGTTTCCCGAACTGTCGAACGATGGTCATCGAGTCGTAGTACTGCTGGCGCATGTAGCGCACCCCACCCGGAAATTTGGACGACAGGATGGTGTGGATTCCAGTGTCGCGCAAGTCTGGAACTTGTCGCACCAAAGCATGGTCCGCCAGCATCAGGTCCTGTAACCCGGAAAATAATTCACGTCTGTATAGGTGCTGGGTATTCAACCGACGTTGGAAGAAGATCCTCTGCTCAATGATCTTGGCAGCTTGATCCACGCACCACTGCTGCATGAGCCTCCCAGATCGATGCAGTAGAGAGTACTCGACATCTTCATGCTTCATGTACAGCCGATACACAGTGTGTTCACGAAGGCAGACTATTGCGTTGTGGTTCCGGCGAACTCCATCGACGTACCGAGCACGTGTAGATCACCCTTCTTCACCACGTAAGTAGATGAGCGGGTACTGGAGAGGATCATACAGCGGGTGAGTCTCAAAAATGCGCAGTAAGACACCACTACGGTAGTGCAGTACCACATCGCGCCTTGAAATAGCTGGGTCGCCGTTGTCCATAATCGCAGCCACCTCCTCAGCGGTAGGACGGTTGTAGCGTCTCGGATCAGTGTTTGGTTTTTCGAACAGAACCAAGCACATTTCCTGGCTGGAGTCTGCATATTCCCGAGCGCTCCGATACGTCGCTGCGAGTGGGTTAACGTCGTTCAAAATCGTCTGGAGTTTCCCCAAAATTATAGGGTTCAACCCTGACGAAATTGTCGACCCACGCAGAGCTACCTGCTCCTCGGTACTACCATCGTAGAAGTAAATCTGTTCGAAAGCGGGGGCCGCACCATCTCGTGGAAGTAAATGACCGATGCGGTGATGCATCGACCCGTTGACCCGGAAAGTGTAAGGAGCATTCCCACGATTGATAGCAGAATCCTCCTTGGCGCCGGTGGACGTGAATGCAAAAGCACTGTTGTATCCGCGAATCTTCTCGAGAAATGACGGGGTGTTGAAGAGCTGGCGGACACGTTCCGGGGGCGTGTTAGCGGGCGCTAGAGCGACATGACCGCGCAAGCAACATGCATTGGGCAGTTCCAATGGCCAGAGCATAGTCCCGCAGTGAGGAGGAAGCGCATGTCGGGGAAAAGCCACAAAGTCATTGAGTTCCCCCAGCGAAGCGTACCTCAGGACGCGGATACGTCTGCTCGTAGGCACAGGGGGAAGAGCGCGTAACGCAGCTGCTAGCTGCGCGTACGTGAAGAACCCCGGTGATTCATTTATCGGTGAAGGCGTTGCAGGGGATAAGTCGCGAAGCGCTTGGGCAAGTTGCGTATACGTTGGAAACCCCTCTGCGAAGGTGTCCTGCAACGGGGTATCCGGTACAAGATTCCTCGGGGCGGCGTTTAGCTGAACATACGATGGAAAACCGGGACTGGGGTTGTCCTGTGTTGGGACGTCGGAGGTCAGGTTTCTCAGCGCATCCGCTAGCTGAGCGTACGTCGGGGAGCTGTTTTGTGTCAACTCTTGGGACGGTACATGGGATGACAGGTTCCTTAGCGCAGCGGTCAGCTGGCCGTGAGTCGGAAATCCATCCTGAGTTCCCTCGGGGTGAGGCGATACAGCAGACATATTTAGAACCGCCTCTGCAAGCTACTCGTACGAATAGGGAGAGGTTGTTGAACGGGCCATGTTGGCTGGTAGTGCATCAGAGCGATCCTGGCCCTGGCGTGATTGAAGCTGCGCATCGCCGGTACTCATTCCGTCTATGGGAGGTTGAAGGGCCGATTCGGCAACTCCTCCGTCCGTATCTAGCCGTCGAGCAGCAGCTCGACTCTCCAAACGCCTCTGAGCCCGACGGCGATTAGCGAGGCGGCGGCGTCGAGCGGCAGGGTCCTCCCCAGTAGATGGGGTAGCGTGTCGACGGGAAAGCATAGCTGACTTGGCCTGAGTCAAAGCCGGAACAGGTTCTTCACGGGCCGCGACCGCGGCAGACTCTTGATCCTCGATACGGCGACGAACTTGGCGTTGCTGGAGCCGCAAGCGTACTCGCTGCCGATTCGCTCTACGGCGCGATCTTGAGCTCCTTTCTTCAGCCGCAGGAGGTGTTGCGTACCTAGCCTCCAGCTCGTTCCACTCGTTTTGACTGCTCATTGCGTGCCTCGATGCAAATGTCGGAACGAGCGGAGTTTGGTAAAAGCTTGCCCGCCAGGCCACACTGCGCAAACATGTGTATTGATGCACCGTTGTCACTAATCGTAGTTGAATAACGGGCGGACTGCGTAAATCAAAATGTTTAATAATTTTGGAAAATATACGTAAATTTTTTTCCACAGTAAAATCAGTTTTATCAGTTTTATAATGTTTGCAATAACCCACACTAAAACAAATGTCCCCGAAAGGTTTATGCAATAGCACAGGGAAACTTTTTCGCAATCGTAAGTCAGATCGATGAAGCTGCCGTTGTGGTCGTCCTCCGCCTCGTAGTCGCTGTATGTTTCCACAAACCATGGGTCCTTGTCCTCGTCGGTGTCGCTCTCGCTGTCTTCCGCGTCAGAACCAAACATCTCGCGAGTAGACAGCCGCTGGCGGAGGCGCGCTGTGGTAGCTTGGGCTTCCCGCAAATCTTGGAGGATGATCTCAATCTCGTCCTCCATACTACGATTTAACGTCGCCAAGTTGTTAATCGTGTCGCGACGGAGGTTGTCCGTCGTTCTGGTTAGCTTAAAGGGACGCTCAGCGTCGAGTTCCGATGTGTGAGGACGTTTAGCCATGGAGCTGGTTGCAAGGCAAAATGAATAGTGAGAGGTTTGAATAATTTCTAGCGTGTAGATAGTAGGAAATTAGAAAACGGTAAAACAGTTTTTCGTGAAATATGTTTGTTACTCCCGAACGAATTGCACACACCGCGCGTGTCCGCCCAACCCATGTAGCATAAGATCTTGAAACGTAATCGTATTTTTTTGTTGCAAGGTTAAATATGATTTTTTTTGAAACTGGTTGCTAACTTTGGCAAAATCAACCTGTAAAAATGGCTGTAGGCGTCAGTAATCCTTGAATTTAGGCGATGGATCAGTTTGCCTGACCCGAAGTGGGTGAGTGAAATCACTTTAGTGAAATCAGTTTGCGATAACATGTTTAGAAAACTTTGAAACTGACATAAATTACTTTAAAACTGGTGCAAATCAGATTGAAACTGACGACGCACTGAAAAAAATACGCGCAGAACCACCTGGAGAAAAAAATGAAGTGAAACTGGGTTGTCAGTTTCAAGTGTGACACCGTAATCCAAAAATGTTGACGAAGTAATGCAGCATGTGTTTGTGTCGAAAACACTGAATTACACACGGCCGTCTGGCTGTGTGGTTTACATAGGGGGCTCTAATAGTGTGATATTTGTACAGAAAGTACATCGACGTTAACTGGCAGAAACTGATATTATCCAATGAAATGTCTCTATAGGCCAGACACGATGCGGCCAGTCTACTAAAAAAAGTGGCCACAGTACCCCATAGTAAATGTCGGGGAGATGGACCCACGATTATATATATGATGTACGCCGGTTAAAGTGGAGTACCGGCGAGGGTATATTTTTGCCCTGTCCCATAACAGATATATATTTACAGGTTCCCTTTCGGAATGTTTTGTATCGGAAAACCTTTTTAGTAGCCCTCCCAGAAGTGTCCGGACTTTTGAGACTGTCCATTGGCTAATAGTAGTTTTAGCCAGTTAGAGGGGACGGCCCTTCTGTGCATGCCATCGCTATTAGAATGCGGTATGTGGACCACACACACACGTTTCTCACGCGCTGAATATGGATGATTCATCCCGTTACAACTTTTACAGTTTTTGGTACAATTTGAGAACCCCTCTGATCTAAGAGTCAGTAGCCATGGCAGATAGACTACAGAGGTGACTAGCAAACCTGTTTCTGTAAAGGTAAGGCGTGTGACGAGGGGAAGACTTGGGGTGAAGGAAGAAAAACAAGTTGTGATTGAAATCTTAAGTTTGTCATGGCGTTTCCTGGGCACCACTGATTTACCTTTCCTGTACAAAAGGATGTATCGAGTTATCCAGGGTTGAGTGGAAACACATTTTGTACTTTAAGTGATTTGTGCACTAACGTGAGTGATATGTCACCGATTCGGACACATCACCAACAGCCCCTCTGTGTCCGAAATTGGGGTCAGTTCTTATCCCAGCTGGTGCAGCTGATTTGCAGTGAAGACGTCGAGACCATCGCTTCGAGGATGATCGATTGTTTCTTGCGGCAGTGGATAGCTGGAAGCCAGGCTTCTATACCTCTGCTAAGATTGCTAAGTTCTTTTACCGGCGTGCCTTTATCGTATCAGTGAATTAAGCTAGTTTTCTCTTTTGTCTTGCTTTCGTTGAGTGCAGTGAACGCTCATTTCCTGATCCCTCAACCTTTGTACAGGTGCAGTTTTTCTTGATTTGCATGCAATTTTTGGTGACGTTGATCTAGTGCAAGCCTCTGGTGAACAAGACTTCGTGTGATGCGCGCCTGACACTGCAGTCTGGACTAGCTCCGAGTGAACTCATTCTATTCGGTAGCGAATCGTCTCCACTGGTCTCAATAACCTGGGGTTTTTACCTGCTGATCTACAACTCCCAGTTTTGCTGCTATGGTGATGTGGCTTTGTACATTACTAACATACTATGTTTTGTGTTCGTAGATGACTGTCAGCCTTCGCATATCGGTTTTGTGCCAACATCAAGTGATGCTCCCAGACCGATACTCGATATGCGGCCTCTTATCTATCAGCAACGCCCTCCAGACTAGGGATTTCATCACTCCATCTATGATGCGGCCATTCAAACAGTGTCGTGAGTAATCTGTGTTGAGGTTAGGGCTCGCCACAGAGCGACCTCACACACCGTGTACTCTAAAATCTTATAGTAAAGAGTCACGGTTCATGTGACTCTATCATTTTATATTCAAGTCAGCCGATGACTGGCTGACACACTTTTATATAGAATCTTTGGCTACTATACGAAACTTAAGAGCAGCGAGACTAGCTTGCTGCTCGTCAATCTCACTTCTTCTTTTTCTTCCTTCAAGCCTTCAGTTTCTTCTCTCAGCGCTTCAATAATCTGAATGAGAAACAAAGCGATGGAGACAGAGCTTAAACTATTCTTGAAGTGCTTGTACGAAGAAAAATGAGCACAAGGCTGTAAAAGTACATGTAACGAATAGCTGTTTCATCCCCATGCGACCATTTAATACGTCATCACTCTGTCCAGGATATACTTCGTGTAAGCTTCCCAAATAAATTTCTCCCGAGAATTCATATGGATGTCGAATGATTTCACGTTCAGCACCTTCTCTGCTGTTCGATAAGTGATTGTCCTTGGCATACCACTTGTTGAATTGCGCCTTCTCCAACTTCTTGGCGACAGTGCTCGAGCCCCACGAATGCTTCCCCAATAGGATCATGGTCGCCACGTTCTTCTCGCCGAATACGTTCGTGAGTGCAGTGAACATCGCGCCAACCGGATCCTGCTTGTTAATCTTTGTGGCATGCTGGGACCATACCTTGAAGTTGCGGCTCGAAAAGAGCTTAACCAACCTTGATATAGTCATTTTTACCGATAGGCATTGTGCTGAGCCCCAACTTCTTGAAATTGTTCCCGAGATTGTCTTCCACCTTGAGCAGTCCCTGGAGCTCCTTAGTCTTACTCGACGTAAACATCTTTGAAAGCTTATCGAGACCGGGGATATTAACAGAAATTCCTCTCTCTTCCTCATTGGTAGTGTAGGCTCTCTGTGGATCCGGACGCGGAGGCGGTATCGGCATTTGCAAGTAGCACAGCAAATACCAACACGAAAACGAGGACGAATCTCATGACTTTAAGACGTTCTTCAGTCTTGAGCATCGAGTGGTGGGCGGAGAGCAAATTGAAAAGTGAAGCGAAACTGGTTACAGACTCTATTCGGAAACACTTCCTCAAACTGAATTTTATTTATTTAATAACAAACTATAATAAAACTGGTACCAGGTATTTCAAACGCTCCATCCCATGATTTAGGAAGTAGTGATAGAGCAACGCCAACGGTTGCACTATTCTTAAATCGTGTTTGCCAACGGTAATTCTAAATTGCTTCCATAATTTGGGATCGACGTTGAATCCGGAATGCCGCACGGTGCATTTGACGAAGCGATGTCTGCCAACAAGAAGGACTACATGAAAAATCGGATCGTTAGTGGTCTATCGCCGCGATTCTGGACGATCTCCCGCGACGTGCAGAAGTTTGTGGGGTGCATTGAGAAGATTAAAGCTCTTAACCAAAGTGGTGTCGCACTGTCAGACGAGCAACAGCACACTTTTGACCTATATGAAGCGACCAATGGCTCGAAGTTTCGGTTCGTGGGGTGTTGGTACATTCTGGAAGATTCAGAAAAGTGGGGGGCATGGCAGAGTGCGAACGAGAAGAAGGGCTCCACGCCATCCAAGCTGAAAAGCTCGTTGCTGGGTAGTGCTCGAGGCGTATCCGAAATTTCAGAGCATTGTAGTGACGACCAAACCACCATTCCTACTGATCTGCTGACTATAAACAAAGACCAAACCCATTCCACCAAACGCCATAAAGGTGTACATCGAAGTAAACTGGACAAACCTAACCTTGCTCTGTTAGCTCGTCAGGTTGCAGCTGCAGAGGAGATGGCAAAGCTTTCCAAAGAACAGGTCAACGTTGGAAAAGAACAGGTCGAGTTAAACCTGTTTTCTATTCAAGCTGATCCCGAAGATGCTACTACACGTGAATACCTAGATTTGAAGCGCCAGCAAGTTTAAATTGGATGCGATCGGAGGTCGGCCGTGTGCATGATACCAGCACTACAACTGACATTCAACCTCCAAATCCCCCGCCGTCTCCAACCACTGCGGAACAGGCACAAAACGATCAAACCTCTCCAGACATAACCGAACAAGCTTTCGTTTAACTCTGCGACTTGATCAAGGCGTGAATCTATGCGGATTCTGCTTCGAAGGCAAAGTTTTTTTCTTCTAATGTATTTTGTCTCCTTTTCAAATAGCAAATTGCACTCGCCTATCATTTCTATGCTTGTCCATGACGTTGCCATAGTTCATTGACCAGGTCTCTTTTAAGTTGAAAGTGCTTGGCCATATTTTGCGTCAGATGCGTAGTTGCCACAAGGTCAGCAAACGATGCTGCACACAGATTTGCATTAGCCCTGTGTACGGCAATTGGAGGATAACTGTCAAGTTGATTCGCTGGGTCGAACAGGTATGCGAATCGGTCGTCGATGACGGCTTCATCTTCAATTATCATAGTGGGAAGAATAGCACAAGCTTTCACCCCTATCGCCATTGCGTCAGCGGACCAGAGACAAAAAGGAACAGCTAGAATCCTCCAACGTGCTTGCAAAACTCCAAAGCAGCACTCAACATCTTTACGACAACCTTCCTGACACGTCACAAAATGACGTTCTTTCATGTCGACAGGATGGCGGATCGTTCGAACGAATACGGGTCAGTCTGGATATATACCATCGACCAGGAAGTAGGCCATATAGTATGAGCAAGCGTTATTGTATGAGTTCAAGGTTCATATTAAAAAAAGAAATAACAACATACCGTTTAGAACGTACTCGACCGGAGGAGCTTCAGCTCGAATCAGATTGTCGAAGATCGGTGACTTATCTAAAATGTTAATGTCCTTCAAAGAACCGGGACTCCCAACATGGCAATGCCAAACCTCCAACTGCGAAACGGCTCAAGCTTCTAGCACAACCGTTGGCTTTTCTTCTTTTCCTTTGTACTGCCCAGCAAGAGAAGCTGGGCAGTTTTTTCCATTCGACGTGCATACAATCAACTGATCAAAGTATACCAACGAATTCCCGCTTGGCACTATCCTTTAGAAGGCGCTGTACATCATCTTTGGTTTGTAAACGCAAGTATTCTGACTCAAAAAGATGAATTATTGCTCCAAAAATCGTTTAGAGACTCCAAAACACTCAGGCGTAACATTTCCAGGTTTTCGTCGACGGAGTCGGCACAGGATGCATATGCGATTACACGCAGCGCAGCTGTAGCTTTCAGTAGGCCTGAATCCTCAATTTCCCCATTGCATCTATGACGGGCCCTCGTCACACAGCTGCCACCGTTGCAACGGGATTACATGGAAGAATGCCTGTCACTCTCCAGGGGCTCTGTGGTGTGGACACACCATGGCTACATGCCCTCAAAGCAAACCAATAGGATAACATCTAGGATACTCTATAGGTGACTTGCATTTGGTATGTAGATCGATTTAGAAACACCTATAAATACACTCAGTCTTAAATCTACCTAGTCTTGGTCAGTTGTCCCTTTAGGCCAAGGACTAGTGAACTGCCGTTCACTGAGAATTTGTATACTCTCGGAAGCTCTCACTTCCTCTGTGCAAGGTGCTGTGTGACCCGTCACAACCGTGGTATCACGGTGGCCAATCAGAACGTAGAGTAGATCTACTGGTTGGCGCGGTCTGAAGTGTCGAGATCGCGCCGTTAAGAAACAATCTCAGAGTTCAATTTACATCAAGCTTCCTACTCCTAGTGTAAGCTAGTAACGGGTTGCCTGTTAGCCCGTTACAGCATCTGTCTTCTCAACGAAGAAGTCGTCATAGCTTACAACCGCGTCGTGGATCCGAATGAAAAGCTCTTTGCGCATTCGGAAGCGGCGCTGGAGGTCTTTGCTGTCGTAAACTGGATCATCCGTAAAATAGTGTTCCTTCAACCGTGCTGTGCGTCCGTGCGGGTCTCGTCGTTGGTTTGCTGCGCGACCTGGGCGATATTTGGTCGGTTGAGCGAGGGGCGGTTGGCCTGCGAGCAAGTGCTGAATACTGAACACTCCTCCTCATCGTCATCTGTGAGATCCAGTACCCACTTCGCGGAAACCTGCCGAGCCGCGTTCATCCCGCAGAAGCACTTTACCTCGAAGATATAGCCGGAAGTATAAGATTACCGTTACGTTTGAAGGTCTCGATGGTTTTTAAATACTGTCCAATGACACAAGCTGCCCTATAAATAGGATAGAATGTGGAACCACCATTGGCGTTGCTCTTACAGTGCGCGAAATCATTCGGACCCCCTTTTTAGGGTTCACTTTTCCCGATATCTCGGCTTGTAGGGCGAGTTAGGGGCTCTTGCTTAGATATGGCGTTGGTAGAATGCATACAAAGAGAGGGCTTGTGTTAACAACTGCGATTTCAATGCTCTTGGCAAGGCTGGTATACAAATTAGCGGTTTCAGGACAAACGACAAATTAAAGTACCTGATCCTTTTTTATGATAAAACCGACGCCTTTTATGAAACGCCATACAAAATTCTATATTGAAATAATGATGGTCACTAAAGCTGAACGATTGGAGGCCACCTGTCGTTATCCAGGTGCTGGAGTTCTCCAGAAGTGTTGAGGGCCTTTCATTTTCGAATGGGCCGCGGCAAGGCTCTCAGCGAGCAAGAGCACTGGTGGGTTGTAGGCCTGCACGACAGCAGCGTCCCCTTACGCGAGATTTCCAGGAAGACAGGCCACTCGCGCACCTGTGTACGCAAGGCCATCAAGGAAGAGCGAGGGCCTCGGACCGACGAAAGCGGCGAGAGACCAAGGGCGGGGCGACAACCGTCGCTATGCGAGCGAGAAGTCCGGCTGCTAGTGCGCGCAGCGGCAAAGGGTGGCTGCATCGCCAAGGAGTTCAAGACCCGCTTCGAAATCAAGGCGTCCGTGCGCACGATCCAGCGAGTTCTCAAGAGCGTAGACCATCTGGTCTACACGAAGATGGACCGCACGCTGTCCCTGACGGCAGCGCACAAGACCGCTCGCATAGGCTGGGCTGAGGAGCACATTCTTAAACCAGGTACGTCTGCTTGATGTCAAGAATTGGCCGTGTATGATACTAACTATTTGTATTTATGTCTAGATAAATGGATTTCGATTATATTTTCAGATGAAAAGAAACTTAACCTTGACGGTCCTGACGGCTTCAAGTATTACTGGCGTGACATGCGCCATCCAGCGCCGGCTTACGTACGCCGCCAGAATGGTGGCGGGAGCGTCATGGTATTGGGCGCGTTCAGTGCTGCAGGTAAGAGTAAGTTGGCCATTCTGCGTGGGCGTCAGAACTCAGGTGACTATATTTACACGTTATCTGAGTATCTACTGCCTTTTGCTCACGCTAGCTATGGTGTAGACTTTGTTTTCCAGCAAGATAATGCTTCGATTCATGCATCGCGTGAAACAAAGCAATTCTTGGAGGAGAAGGAAATGAGCAATGTGGTGTGGCCGGCTCGCTCACCGGATGGCAACCCCATCGACAACGTATGGTCTGCAATGGCTGCGAAGGTGTACGCCCATGGGCGGCAGTACCGCACCGTAGCAGAACTGGATCCTCGCTGCTGGGATGCCATTGGGCAAGAGTATCTTCTCAGGCTTGTGGAGTCCATGCCACGCCGCTGCCTTGCTGTCATCAAGCAGAAGGGTGGACTCACTAAGTACTAACTTTTAATATAGAATTTTGTATGGCGTTTCATAAAAGGCGTCGGTTTTATCATAAAAAAGGATCAGGTACTTTAATTTGTCGTTTGTCCTGAAACCGCTAATTTGTATACCAGCCTTGCCAAGAGCATTGAAATCGCAGTTGTTAACACAAGCCCTCTCTTTGTATGCATTCTACCAACGCCATATCTAAGCAAGAGCCCCTAACTCGCCCTACAAGCCGAGATATCGGGAAAAGTGAACCCTAAAAAGGGGGTCCGAATGATTTCGCGCACTGTAGAACGTGTTCGGTACGTGGAGATGGTCAAATCGCTTAAGGTAAAACTTGAAAATGATTGGCTTAATCAATTTTCTACAACCTCACAACTAGAGATGAAACCAGATATCCTTCTCTACCTGTTTGAGGTGGAGCAGGATACGTGACCTGGATATCGCCCCGGCTTTGTCGGATTACCCCTAGAAATAGTACAAAATGGTATTCTAATTGACTTTATTTTGTGAATTAGACAACATCCGCTGTACACAAAGGAAAGGTAAGCTGCCCAGAAGTGCCTAGACTGCGGCTTGCAGCAGCAAAGTCGACCAGCAGTCGTACAAAATAAATAAGTAGCCACAGTGTATCGACAGGGGTCATGCGCAGACGTGAACGAAGGCAGGAACGCTCGATTCATACCAGAGCTGGTAATAGAAGCATCTAATTTGCTTAAATTGAAACTAGATATGGATATGTAGCGAACATAACTGGAGATGGAGACGAATTGAATCTGTGTCATCTCCATCTCTACCAACAACGCGAACAGGCTCTTACAATGTAACTTACATCCCCCGTAACGCTAACTTACCGGCGTTGTACGGCTTCTGTTTCCTGCGCACAGGTAGTAGTACCTGTCAGGCACACGTAGCTTGGTATATTGAATTTACTACAAAATACAAAGGAATTACTTTCCTCTCAGTGTGGGCTCACTTTCGGTGGGGTAGTTGGTTCACTTTCAAAATCCTAGCAAGCCAATATGGCAGCAACAAGACGCAATTACTCCGACAGCGAACTGGAAGCCGCTGCTCAGCGTGTGGTTAAAGAAGAAGGGCCATGAATTGTCGCTGACAACACAAGTACTCCGTACAGTACGCTTCGCAAGAGGTAAAAGAAGAACGCGAAGGCATGACCGCTCCACCGAAACGCCGTGGTCCAGCACCGCTGCTCCCATCTGACGCGGAGATGTCGATCTCCCACTGGGTCGTTGAGAGACAGCGAGATGGCCGACCGGTCGGCCGTCAAGCTGTTTTACGCAAAGCAAACAAAGTAAGCAACTTCCTCTGCAGCACCACGCTGGGGTCGGGCTAGTATGCTCGCTTCGTAAAACGTTTCCCGCTGCTGGTACCCCGAAAGGCTAAACGAAAACTATCGAAACCAGAAATGCTGTATTCGATGGCGACATTACGGACCTGTTCAACACTCTGACCAAGCTCATGATCGAGCTTAAGCTCCATCCATCCCGTGTGTACAACATGGACGAGACCGCGTTTACGACGCGCTCTAAAAGCAAGGAGCTACTGCGAGCTTCCACCTATCGATAGTAGATTGCGCGAGTGCCACAGTCCACGTTGTGCCTCCGCAATTCATTTTCCCAGGCTAGCGAGTGATGCCGACATTTTGACTGAGTGCCGTATCACCGAAACTGCTTTGACGACAACAACATCCGGGTTCATCAACGGAGAGGTGTTTACTGCCTGGCTGGGGTTCTTGCAAAGGCGGTGCCGCGTGACGTACCGCGCCCGCTCGTCCTCGTTCTGGACGGGTGTTCGTCCCACTACTCCGCGAGCATATACGAAGCAGCAACCAGCGTCGGGGAAAAGCTGGGCTTCTTGCCGTCGAATGCAATCCATCTACTGTGACCTCTCGATGTGGCTGTCTTCGCTTCGATGAAGCAGATAATCCGTCGGCTGCTCGACCTCTTCGCGGATGAAAACGATGATGGCTACTGCAACATCGACAAAGAACTGGCATTACGGCTTGCATGTTTGGCATAGAACAACTGCAACTACGCGAAGAATATACAGGCAGGATTTGCAGCATCCGGTATCTTTCCGCGCTCGCTGGTGAAAATGCACGCACGCCTCAATGTCTACAAGAACAACGGCATTCCAGCCAAGATTGCTCGGGCCTCGTGGGTTTATAAGAAAGAAGTTGTTGTACAATATATTCTGGCTGTTCAACCGAGGCCTAAGAAAACAGGGAAATGCAAGACTATCACCATGGCTAGGAAGTGTTTACGATCGGTAAGAAAACAACTGAATAGTATGAGTCCTAACGTTTCTTATGAAGCCAAGATAAGTTACTAGTTACGACAAATGGAGATGATCTAGTAAAGGCGGCTGGTATGTTTGAGCCCACACTGAGAAGAAAGTAATTCCTCAGCCATACTACACCAGTGAAAATCCTTAAAATAAAGTGAATGTCCGTCTGTCATGTTACGCATTTCTGGATTACTGATTGGGTGAAAATATTAACTTATGTCAGTACAATTGATACATTTTTACAAGTGGCTGGAGATAAAAAAGGACCTCGCTCGTAAAGCATATGTTGAAGAACGGTAAATTCAATACCTATAATGGAATGACAAGCCGAAAAGCTACGTGTGTCTGACAGGTACTACCTATGTACAGGAAACAGAAACTGTAAAGTAACGCCACTTCCTAAATCACGGGATGGGCAACGACAGCTGCAATTTTCCTTGCAGTGCAAGGGCTTTGAAATTCGTGGTATGGTGTATGGTATGGACCATACACATGTACCATACCGTATGGTACATGTGCGGTATGTACTGTACCAGGTACTGTATGTATTTCAAATCCTTATTAATACATGTGGGCCGTTCTTAACAGCGGCGTCATTGTAGAATTTGTGCACGGTCCATGGGAGGAATTACCATAATTCAGTGACACGCACTGATATATGTCAAAACGATTGGGATAATTACCCAGTATAGACATGCCTCAGTGAACACATAGTACTCCTCGACCCCTCTTATTTCTAAGTATATATGTGATTATTACTTTAGCGGTAGCACGAAATTGAGTACTGAAGCGAATATTACTACCAAAATACAAGTAGCACTCCGTGAATAATATTTTCCTTTCAGGTATTTATACACCTACAATTTGTGTATTTCAGATCCCAACTCTCGATGCCTTGGATTGACACAGATGCCATAGCGCAGTTGATATTCGAGTTAGAATCCTAGTATACGGTACTTTCATATTGCATGATTCTCAGCCGACGGGTTGGGCTCCCTGCCGGCTGTGTAAAGTGTGGCTAGAGTCCCTACCTCTCTGGAATTCACGTCTACTACTTCAGCAAACCTATTATGGCCGTTTCGGTTCGCACCAGAGCTTTTATGTGATCTTTACTTGTCGACCTTTTAACCTTTTAGACCGCTACATCGTAGTTCAGTGATTAGCCCATACGTTTTGCAAACACTATTTCTTTCATGAGACCCCTCGATATTTGTAGTTCCAAATATGAATTTGTTGCTGTGCTGCTTGGCATAGGTGACTACCAGAGACAAGCAATGCGGTGGAATGGCAACTAGTAATTTGTGGTACAAGAGGCGTGAATTTTGCATGATGTAAAACGAAATACGGGATAAATCGTACAGAAGTTCCGACACAGACCTACACAAGCTCTGAAGATAGACCGATGTGTTAGCTAAAGTACTGTAGTAGCTGTTAAGCTAGCTAGTGGCAGAGTTCCAGAGCAATGAAGTTCAATTTGTGTTACATTTGGTGCCCCTCGAACAGAACGAGATTATTAAAATTACCGTTGCTTAATTACTATCAGCAAGTACTGGCGTCGGTGCATCCAAGGTTCAAATCGTTATGACATACCTCAGTGCTTTTCACTGAATTAAGGTAGTTACTCGGTCCACGGACAACAGAAAAAGGTGAATAAAAGCTGGTCATGTGTGCACGATGCACAGCTCTACAGCCGCGATTCGCTTGGCAGGGCGCTCCTTCGGCACCCGGTTTAAAGATAGGATGTCCTGGAGAGTGCAGTGCGGAGCTTGCTCAGGAGCTCAGCGCTGGGCCCGCCTATGGAAATACCGTGCGGGTTTGCTTTGGCTACGCGCGCTCGCACCCGCTCACCTTATTATGTAGTTGGTCTAGGGCACTTTCACGCCTTTTTCTACTACATCTGGATCTCCGTAACTATAGATGCATTTCTGGCACTAAGCTTACGCTTACCGGTAAAGTAAGCCTCCAATCAAGCCGTAAACCTCGCACTTGAACAATTGCGTTTAAAAATTACGTCATTACCTTACAGAGGTGAGCTGATCTTCCCTGCGAATTGCATCAACAGCGGGAACACCTTGAAGAAGTAGAAAAACAATGTTAAAAGGGCTGAATTTATTGAGGTGGAGATCGAGTCTGTGGTGACATGCTCGGAGATGTTATTAGCTACTCGTTTTGTTGTCGGCACTGCAAGATCTCCAGGCATGTCCCCAGGGGGAAATTTCAAAATCGTACCCTTTTGAACAAAAAGGGGGTACTCCTTAGATTTTCAAAAGGGTGTTCTGACGATCATACTCAGTATTTGAATGGGATTTAGAATTGGGTACTACTATTATATGAAGCGTTTGGCGGGACCCCGGAGCTCTCAAAACAAATCGGTAAATAAAAGTATTTGTATTTTTAAAAGGTGAATTTATGAACACATTATGCTGTCTAACACTAGTACTGGTCTTCTTCGTCGGTGCGTGAACGATGGAACACCGATTCAACAGCAATTTCTTTATTTTCTTGCGGCTGCTAACGTGCCTGCCAACTTTGTCGCTTCTGAAAGAGCCGAAAAGCTTGAATCTGTATTCATGTTGGGAGCGTTGCCACTCGATTCAGGTAGAGCAGCAAAGGCGTTAACTCCGTCGTTTTTTCTCTTAATCATTTGGACGTATTTCTCCATAAAAGGTGCTGCTCAGAAATAAACAAATAATTAAAGATACCGGCTAAATTTTATGCGGGACCCCGGGGTTCCGCCAAACGCTTCAAATCTCTAAACTCTCTGCAGTCGACTTCAAACACCGCGGTGCTGATAACACGTAGAGCGAAACTACATGCACCAAAGTACATACAAATGCAACAGAAGCGCTAGCTTACGAAAATTCAGCGCGTAGTTGTCCAGAAAAGATACATACAAATGGACTATTTCCAGATTCTGTGTTTTTCTAGGTTCCCTCCATCGCTCCCTCCTCTTGGCGGGGTTTACTGTAAATTCCGAAACAGCGGTGCCAAGATTTATTGGAGATACGGGGGCCAACAGGTCCCAGTTTCTCCGACGGCTTGTCGACTAAGTCTCAGTTTAATTGCCCTGAAAACGAATTATCTGATGCAAGTTTGTTTCTCTGTTTTATCGCCCTTTACGCGTTTGGATTCCTGAAACTATGGGTTAACCCGAAAAACCATTTTGTGTCGTTCCTGGCTGTACATGCGTTCCTCGTGTGAAAGACTACAAGCAACGTGTTGTAGAAGACGTGGCGTTCAAGATTGACGTTCGTCACGCCAAATATCAGTGCAGCTATGAAAAGTCTACCACATTTTCAACTTTGGGTTCGTGCTATACCGAGCGGAACCCGGACGTGGTGTTTCACCTTCCTTTTGCTACCGGTAAGAAGACCGGCCTATGTAGGCGAGTAATTGAAAACATTCACGAGGACAACATGTCGCCGAATGGTTTGGCAAGCACGATTTCGCATTTGGAGCAGCGTCGGCAGAACAGCTATTATCACTTGCTGTCAATATTTGCTTACGGGTGCAACGAAATCATGATCGAAACCTTACGTATATCCCTCCCTGACGAGCTACCCCCCTGAAGAATAAAGTTCGCTCTCGTGGATCATTAACGGACGCATGTTTGAAATCCGCTGGGTGGTATGGATCGTTGTGTGAGTTAGTGAGGCGGCAGGTTAAAGTCAAGAAAGTGCTGAAGATGGTTCATTCTATGAAGTTCTGTAAGCGCTTAAACGTTTGTCGTGCACAAGGGCAGCGTGATAATTTAGTGGATGCAAAGATGCTGCTCTTGATACAGAATGAAATCGGTCAGATAGTTGGTCGTCGTTTGACACGGTCAGAGAATCATGAGGAGACGGATAAGTTACTTCTTGAAGTGGAGATTCAGTTTGCAGCTATTGATGATTGCTTTGTGGTTAGTGAAATTGCTACCACGGTCCGAAAGCTGATTGAAAAAATGTACGGTGGATCAGTGTGTGTCAAACAGAAACTGAAATCGAAGCCTACTCGTAAGCTCTTGTGCAAGCAGTTAAAGACAGCGCTGTACGATGTGAACCACGAGCTCAGAGCACCCAACGATATGGAGACTAGCATACGGGATGTATTGGCCAAAATTGGTATCGAAGAGTTGCCCTGTTCGGAACTGAGCGAAAATGATGCATTGAAAGGAACGTCAAGCCGATCGCAAGGGATCTACGCACTAGTTCAAATGTGAATACAGATGGAGGGGTTTCCCTGTGCGGATCACTTCAATTAGCAAGCTGGAACGATTTCATTCTGGATTGAAGAAGTTGCTAGCTCGAGATGTTCGAGCGTAAGTCGGGCTGCGGATTCGAGATGTACAAATTGTCCAACATAATATCACTGTTGGGGCACGATACGGCAGGAAACCAGAGCTTGGCCAAGTCGATCTAGTTACTGCAAGTCGCTCAGCACTATTATGCAGTCATAATTGCCAGAGGGCTACTCGCAACTTCTGCCGTCCAGGAATTTATGAACCGACTTATGTCCACACCCCTCAAGCCCACCCAATATCAATCTGCTAGCCCGCTGGACTTCTTGTTTGAGACGTGGCGGACCATCTTCCAGAGTGCACGTGTGCATCCTGATATTTTTAAAGCAAATTTCACGAGGTCTAGACAGCATATCACTTCTATCATTGAGCTGCTGATGAAAAAAACGCAGCTGCGCTTCAAACTGGAACAGTTGGCCGACGCGTATTTATGCACTCACTTCGCCTAGGTGACAGCGTATGCGAAGGAGCGATCGGATTTTACGCGGAGTAATACGAAAAATTGCGACAGCTTCGAAGAGAGCAAAAAAGCTCCTGGCCGTTCTTGGGCTGATTCGGCTCTCGTCACGACCGTCATATCTAATCTAGTAGTTGCTACCGATAGTAGTTCACAGCTGATGTTACGACGCCGCAGCGTTCGAATAGTAGAAATTGCTCTGAAGAACGTACAGCCTCAGGTGCAAGCGGTGTTTTCAAAACCCGCATCACAGTCTAGCCTGGTTCAATTCCGAATGCAAACCGGCTATCAACATAACGAACAAAATCTGCAGATTAATCTCTTCACGACTATCCGGAACGCCAGTACATCTCGATTTTGCTGCCTGTGTCTGCGATGTAATTCGATCATTCACTGAGATAGATACGCGAGCACGCTGAGATGCAATAAAAAAAAGCAAGCCGCAGGAAAATCAAAGTGAAATGTTTGCTTGGTGTGGCACGCAACACTCCACGTCGCCAATCCACTACAACCACATCCGCCTTCTTTAATGTCAGTGACCGATACCAATATCATCCGATCTGACACAGCAACAGACCATGATCCGACCTTTCAGCCATCAACAATTTCAGTGTGTTCGTCGCATGACTCTTCTACTACTGCCGAGGGATCGGAATGTTGCCAGCTTGAGGCGTCATTTGCAACCGACGCTCCGCCTGTCCGAATAGCAGAGCAGCGCCTCCAAAAACTGCGAAAGTTGTTGAAGCGTTTACACGATATCCGAGGAAAATGGCACCATCTTTTGAGCGTCTTCCACTCTTATTACCCTGGTGTGTGTGTGTGTGGGGGGGGGGGGGGTGAACGAGAATGCACTGCAGATGCGCATAAGAAGCTCTTGTCAGCGCTCGAAGACACCTCTACTTCACACCGAGGAGACAACATCCGTTGCGGAAGTACAGCGACCAAAGAAGAGGAAAACAGCAGCGTGTTTGAGCTTACCAGAAGCGATGAAAGAAGTTCGGAGAGGGTCCAAGCTGCTTAAATAACACACGAACGCGGTAAAGTTAATTTTGTCGACGGATAATATTTCGTTTCTATCATGGGGTACAAATAAGGTTTGTCTGCATGAACAGCGAGTCGATATTTCAGCTATTACTCGCAAGCGATCTATGAAAGCAATCAATAACAACTACTGTGAAATCGTTCATTTTGGTGCAGGCGCTTCTACCACATTCCGAGCTACGTTTTGTCGCATCATGGCAGCATTGACAGCAGGTGAAGCGAAGCGCCGAACCTCAGTGGACAATGCAACCGGAAATTTGGTAAGCGATACGTTCGAGTTGCTAAAGGCAATTTTATCTGACTCTTGTTTGGAGTGTGACTGGTCCTTTATCTTCAGCTAGATGGCTGTGAGAGGGCGTGTAAAATATGGGTTCGATAATAGCGTGGGTTGGACCTACAGAGTGCTGCAACTGAAAACTCGCTATGTAGTGGGTGTCAGAAAGATCTGGGACCAGGGCGGCATGATCGGCTTTATTATTCGATTTTAGTATAGGTTTTATAGTAAAACCTGTCAGCCTCCGAAATGTGCCAACAGACTTTATCTCTTGAAGAGTTTCGCACAGCAGTCTACCTAGCTAATAAAACTAATCTTTGGACTGACGAGAGCTCAAAAATAGATTTAGCTGCGACTAAGGCAGAGGTGTCTTTTTACTTCCCGACGTACTAGCAACCACATCCAGTCATGAGTGCAGCTGACAAGGGAGGTGCCACCACACCAAATTTTAACCCTCAGCTCCTGCTCCTCCATCGTCCGCAAAAACAAAAACGCCCAGGCCGTCCCTCTTCGCCGATAGGGGCGTTGTTTTTACAGACAAAGGTTCCCCTTATCATAAACTTGCCGCTATCTGCAAACATTGTAAGATTTGGTCCACTACCATAAGAAATCTGAACAAGTACAGATGCACCACAATAATTGTCCTGCATTCAAAAAGCTGATAATTAGTACAAATATCGAGGACAGTCCAACACGGTTTCCGTACAAAAAGCGAGCTTCAGAAGATGTCAACACCCTGTTTTCAATCTCCAAGCCAACACTACCGCGCCAAACGGCACTTGTCGGGTTTTGCTCGCCAGTAATTTCACGTGTTGACCAGGATCTCGTCAACAAAACATTGCAATACATGTTCACGCGACTGGCACTCCGTTTCGGAGATTTGAAGACCCGTTTCTGCTAAAAAGCTTTGAGAGTAACTTTGACAACGGGCTCATCAACAAACGTAACTGGAGATCCTGTAATCAACTACACGTACACAACACGGACTGCTACTTTGTTTTTGGAATCGGTACCAACCGGAAAATAGCGCCATACGTCAGAGTTGATTGCCAAGGATATCGAACGAAACATGAATAAGTGCTGCACGACTGTAGTTGGTGTGTATACTGACAGCGAGAAAGCCAACAAAAAGGCGTGAGAGATCCGGGCAAAAACGTTTCCAACAAAGGTGTTTTACGGCTGTGCAGCACACACACTTCATCTGTTCGTGACACTCATTTTTTGCTGCAACAAAGAGCACTCAAAACGCGACAAAGACACTCGTACACCCAAACAATTACCCATTGATTTGCTATCTTTTGGAGTTTGCCGCGTCGTGTAAAAACATCGTGGAGTTTATTATGAAGCACCATGGGCTTCGATATGGCCAGCGGATTCTGGGCGATACCTTGGTGTTTTACTTGTGCGGTTTGTCTTTGTTGACCTGTCGAGTAGGATTGTATCTTGAGCCAGACGGCAATGTTGCATCGTTGAATCTGATGACGGGAGGTGCTCGGTATCCTCGAACAAACGTCCGTTGTAATACGTCGACAACTGGGCGTATCTCCCACGCTCTATCGAGGCTCGCCTGTGGGGACTTGTTGCTCGAAAAAGGGACGTGACCCGTTATGTGAAAAAAATCGACTCTTGCTCATGAATAGCCCGAACCGATTAGTTGGCAGCGCTCTTTACCGACCAGTGTGCTGCGATGCCTTTCCGAATAGGGGCGAGCATCCTCGCTATAAGCAGAGCCATAACTCGAAGCACCTCCCACACTTCTGTATCTGTCACATCTCCCAGACGGCGATGAATATCAGCGTGAGTTTCCACTTCTCCACCAGACCGGCGCTGCGGTGATCGGATCGCGCGTGCGCGCTGCGGTATCGACTGCGCGTGGTAGCGATTGCTTTCGATTGCAATCTGCCACCAGAGCTTGGGTGGCATGAAGTAGAACAAGTGCGCCAAATGGTCTTCCTCCACGAAAAAATAAAATATTGCTTGGTCCATACGGGCAATCATACAATCCAGTGTATGTCGGATCCGGACCAAACTTCGCTGCGTCTGAAAGTAGTTGAAAACGTTATTTTAGTACTTATGTTGGATCTGGTCAACATAACTTACCATATTCGCGTTCACTTGTCTTCGTCAGTTCGATTGCAGCGCTATCTTTCGCGATATACTACCACACCGACGCGGGAGGATCCTCCTGTTCAGCATCCGAATTTCGTCGCTCGCCAATGTCCCAATCCTCCTCCCACGTGTCGTCGCCATCGTCATCTGCACCATCTTCTTCACCCTCATGTTCTTCACACACATCGGAGTCTTCGTCAGAGTTGAGACTAGTACACAATTCAGCGCCCGTAACCATCAAGTTAGGGCCACCATTGGTAACGCAAGCAGCAATAATGGGCGTAGCCGTGCTTGGCAAAGACTATGTGTATGCACACACGCGTCAGCATGTGTTTGTCTTATGTTGTATTTGTTTGCCACAAGGAAAATTCTGTTGGAATGAGCAACATTACATACCACGTCCTCATCGCTGTCCTCTTGAAGGATTCGCCGGCGACGTTTCCTTGAGGCTACCGGTTCAGCTTGCGTTATCATCGCAGCGCTGGCTGGTGCTCCAGTCCGTCATCCAGCAGAAGCTACAGTACTAGGAATCTCTTCGTCGGCCGTCCCTTCCTCGATCGTCGTGACTATATAATCTACCACAGTCACAACATCTTCCGTAATAGCACTGTCATCTCGCCCGGGGCTGGCTGCTGGCACGGCTCCCGTCCGATTCGCGCCTCGCCCCCGGGAATCATCACCCCACACCCTCCGAACCTGGGCAAGGACTTTCTTTTTGCCCGAAGTCTTGGTCTTTCGGTCCGCCACATTCGCCTCCGCAAGGGCCTGTCTCTTCTACTCCGCAGGGACCCCTTTTCCTGCACCTTGGGGGGGGGCTTCTCCTTAGCAGAAGCCTTCGCCGCCGCATTTATTTTAGCTCCGGCTCTGGCACGTGCTGCCGGCTTCTCTTTCCCGGACGCTCGTCGCAAACGCCTCTTTCGGCGATTGGTCTCCGCGCATTTCTGCTTCTCTTCCGCCATCAAAATGTAGCGGGGTGTCTTGCCGACGAGTCCGACCATTCCTCTATTCCGGGCTGCTCTCAAAATTAGAGAGATCAGCGCCTCAGCGGCTGTCGGCCACCAATGTTGTTGGGTGTTTATACCTTTCTATGGAACCTTCAACCAAATCCACAGAAAAGTTAAACCTAAGCCTGTGCATTTGTTTTCTACAAAAAAAAAATATCATGGTATTTGTATGTCACGAAAAACAATACAAACACTCAGTCAAAAATCATTTTATGTTTAGTCGTATCACAAAGCATAGATGCTGCTAAAAACAAAATGAATTAGGGTATACACCGCTCATGTTGTACGGTTCAACAAACGGGAACTAAGGGGTTAAGTCCGGGACTTATAGTCGTGGACCCGCCTCTCTCTCGCGTTTGCAGACGATTGCTACTGCTACTGCTACCAAGATTAGGTCTTTTTGTATCGCCTTTCTGGGGACGGGTGTCATGGCACTCGATTCCTGAAACTAAAGCGTGGTGAGCCACAAAATCCTCTATATAAGCCAAAACGAGGCGCATTGAGGCATGTAGGGCCTCGTTAGCTTGCTCTAGGCGAGCCAGAGTTGTCCAAAGAACCGAAAGAGCGATCTATTTATTTACTTAGTCTAGCGAATTTAAACGCACATTTGGTTGAGATTGGCGGATTCGATTTCGCCCCCTCCCTGACGACCTAACCCTTTTTGAGCAGTCTCGCTCAAAAAGCAAACATTGGTGTAATTTCTGCAAATATGACAAAGATTAGACCGAATTTATCTCCTAATTTTAGTTGCAGCAGCGTGTTTCCTCGCTTGCTGCACTGCCCTCGGGGGGGGGGGGGGGGGGGGGCGGGGGTCCCCCCATCCGTTTCATTTGTTCAAAAATAGTCTGTGCTGCTCAATGTCCGACTATTTATTGTAAACGAGGCAAAAAACTGCTTACATAAATGAGTCTGGGCCAGACTAATCACTGTAACCACTGTACTGAATATATATTTAATGGAGGTAAATGATACCTAACAGTTAGAATTGAGATGTGACCAAATTTGCCTCATCGGCGGTTGTCTGGCGCGCGCTGTAAAAGGCATTAACGCGAGCAACCACCTCAGATAGATAGGTAAGACACTAAGTATCAAGATTCCTCGTGCGCTTTTCGTCACACTACTCTAGTATTGCCTTTAGGTCAGAAAAACTGTTGCTTTTCACCATCCTTTGTTTCTTAGCGCGAGCGTACTAGAGGCATTCGAGCTGTATTTTTGATAAACACACGACTGGTAGCGAAATAAAAGACATTGTACTAGATAAAGGGGACTGTACGCTATCTATTACTGGTAGGTTTGTCCGGATACGACCAATATTCGCTAGTGTACGCTTTAAAACATGAGCGGTTACAAAATCCGGAGCAGCCCAACACAAAACCAGTGAGCTCTATTAAAAGTGAGCCTCACTTACAGTAGGAAGCTCAGAGAATTATTTTTCCCTTGAAATCCGGAAAATACCTGCAGCTGGTACGGTTGTTGGTATTAATACATTAGCATATGACCTTCAGTTTAAAAATATATACATGTAGGAGGAGTGGCGTTAATGCAACGTGAAGTTGCCTCAAAACCCTCCATAATCTTATTAAAGTCGCATTTGTGGAGGTTTCGTGCAGGATGGATGTCATGGTCTGCGAGCTCTCAAAATAGGAGGTGCTCGCAAGATAACAAGGCGCCATTTCTGCAATATGCATCGACTTTGAGATCTTAATACCTCGTTGAAATGCCCTCGATGAGGTTGATTTAGGCCATAGGAAACAACGCGGCGAACATCTCTGGGCCTACATCGGAGGGCGGGGAGATGTGAGGCCTGAATCTGAAATGCCCTCACGCCCTCCCCGGCATAAAAATGCAAAAGGAGCAACGTTAGAGCAACGTTAATTGGACCTTAGAGCAACAATAGCGACATAGAACCTGCGCTAATTATTATAACGTTGCATGACTGACTTCGAATCGATCCAAGTTCGATATATGAGCGCGATGCATTGCCATCGTCAACGTGCAACTCGTGCAGGCAGGGATGGGGGTTAGGGGATCAGCACTGAGCACCTCGGCAGCGTGTCGTAATCAATTATGGACAGCTCTCTACCTATTTAAAAGTACCAACTGTAGAGGTGTACATGAACATGTACCTACTAGGGAGGTATTAGAAAGGCGCGTAATTTCAGGATGTGAAGTTGAAGAAAACTACAAGTGCAGGAGTGAGCTATCCCCTCCGGACATAAAGTGAAACAGGGACCTAATGTGAAACAGTTATACTTGGATTTTGTATTACTATACAGCTGTTTTGGTGAAAGCGAGATTTTTATTAACCCCTATTGTCACATTACGCGCGGTTTTGCGCAAAGCGATTTGTTCAGCTGTATTCGTCAAATCCTAAGCTTGTTAATCCGCGTGCAAAACGGAGCAGTTCTTCTACTTTTCGTTGTCGTCCGTGCTATATATCCCGTACAAACTTGGCTTGTCAGGTATTGAGTTCTCAAGTCATCCAAATGATCTCTTTTAAGGCCAGAAACCACTCGAAACGAAAGCCCAGGCATTAACTTAGGATAGCAGACCTCATAGAGGTGCGACATAGGTGTGGGACGAAGTTATGGATAACTAGAGAAGTAGGGCCATTAATGCATGTCAGCTCTCGTATTATCATCTCTAAGGTCATTGAACACGGCAAGTGGCCTCCAGCCTGCTTTAATATCAATACTGGCGCGGTTGAAATCTGTTGAAGGCCCCCCTAGCGCCTGAGACGGTTCTACAGAGCAAATTATCATTCACGTTAAGTGTTTCATATTATGTCCATTTTCAGATTTACCAAAAACGAGCAAAGTTGGTCTCAACCTCGATACCCCGCATATGATGAAAACTGGGTAGTAGGGTGCGAACTTGTCATCAAGCGATCCAGCGCTATCTGTTCTACATGCTGATATATCGGTTTGGTCGCAGAAAAAAACTGCCTTAACTTTAGGCACATATCTGTATTTCCATGACTACTAGAAGTGTATAATAGTGTGTCCAGAGGGATAAGACTAACATACATGTAAAGAATGTACCCTCACTTCCGACACAGTATAAAATGAATAACCTTTCATAATTGTTAAAAATATATAAATATTAAGTGACAAGAACTTTGTACACTGATAGGAAAATAACATTGATTTGAGCACAGAGTTCAGCACATAGGTGTTTTTGAAATCTGGTAAGCTCCATAGTTCGATATGAAAGAAGTTTTTGATTGGTGCCGGTAGAACCTCGACTCGTGCCTCCTGTGAGAGATTATGTGATACATAAAAAGCGCCAAACATATGGTGTCAGACCTCCTGTACCCGATTCTTCGTTTCATCTGTTCAGGCTGAACACATGGACAGATCACGAAGATCTACCATATGCACTTGCGCACTATGATGGAGCAATACACGCAACCGTATATCTAATTGCACTGTCCAGTATTTGATTAATGTATAACTGTAAAAAAGTCGATACTCAAATGTGATTTGTTATCCGCCATGGATTCAACAGATCTCACTACTCATTTATCTCGCTGCCGTCCAAATCCTTCTTCTGAGACCCCAGTATCTTGCGATGCATCTGAGCTCCATTCTCCTCGCCGCTGCGGCTGCACTACTCGCTAACTGCGACGCTGCATCGACTGCAAGTCTGATCAAGCTATCGGCAATCAATGTGCCTGACGCGGTGCAGCAGGCAGATGTTGCTCCAGCGAAGAATGCGAGATTCCTGCGAAGCAAACACCATGAGCAAGACAATGTTCAGGACGCTGAAGGAGAGGAGAGGGTCGCCGCCCAGGTGAATCTTCTTGACGATGCGGCGAAGAAGCTCGGCATATCCGACGACGCCTTCATGAGCTGGATCCACTCAAGTCCTGCGCTTAAGAAGGCGGCCGAAGTTGCGCCTAAGAAGGCGGCCGAAGTTGCGCCTGTGATCTCGAAAAGTTCGCAAACGGAGGAGATGTCCCTCTTTGCCACGCAAATTCAGCGCGGATTGGACGAGAGCTCGAATATCAATTTCATCGTTGGCTGGTGGAAAAATCAAAACCTTAAGCCGTATGAAGTCCTTCGCACAGTTAAAACTCAGGCCCAAAAAACGGCCTACGACAAGTTCGTTGTGCAGTACTTGAACACAATGAATGCGGCAAAACCTGCCCCGCAGAAGCTGAGCAAGCAGGCTGCTAAAGTTGAGAAACAAATCAACGCCAACGAGGATATCAAGCGCATGGTTGACTGGTGGATGTATTCGAAAACTGCCCCGCTTGCTGCGAAGGCTTATATCAAGGGTGATACTGGAAAGAAGGCCCACGAGCTGTACCTAGCGAAATACTTGAACAAGAATCATGGGCTCAACCCCAGTGCGTGGGGCAACCGTCGCTGATCTACAGGCAAGGAGTGTTCCTGGGAACTATGTCATCACAATATACGAGTGTTTTGTGCAACTGGTGATCTTTTTGGTTTTGGTTTTGTGAGGCTATACTTCAGGGAAAACTCATGCAAATACCAGTCTCGCGTCGAGCGCGAACTCCAAGTTATAGCGCTGCGAATATAGAGTCAGCTATTGTGAAAACTGATCGCGGGATTAGTGGCGCTTAACCGATTTACCTCTAAATCGGCCCTATCCCCGTCCATAGATACACGCGCATAAACAGCGGTACAAATCGAAGTTAGCTCTCGTAAAACCATTCGGCATACGTCTGATTTAGCTTTTAATCGTGACTGCGTATTCTAATTAAGACCCTAAATCGGCTGATTTACAATTCAATTATACAAATTAATCGGTTTTCACAATGAAATCCTGTTGTACTATTATGATGACATTAAAGGGTTGACGCCCACGAAAGGGTTAAAATAGTCCGACCTCGCAATGCACAGTACATGTAAATACTACTACCGGTACATATGTAAATAATACATACATACCGTATGTAAACATTGTTTGTATACAATGGCAGGAGGTCTCCAAGTTCTCTTTGTCTTACTTTGAAGTATTATTCTTCGCACGATTCCTTAATCAGTACACGTTCGCCACGCGCGCTTCAAACGCTTTCAAATGAGACGATCTCGGGCAAAACGTACACGATGCAGGGAGAAGGCGTGATGCCCTTGGAGCCTGAGTGCTCTCGCCCTGGCGGCTTTGGAGGATATTTTCAACGACATTGAGAGATGCGGGATTTCCTACTGCGAGTGCCGTTCCTGGAGATTGACAATGAAGTGATCAAAGACCTAATAAATCCTAAAGAGAAAGGTACACTGCATTCGACAACGAGAAGCAGGAAACATCAACAAGTCGCTGCTGACGTGTGATCAGTTCGCTCGCGAGTTCCGGAGGAGGACGACGAATATGCCTTTTAGAAACAGTAAACTCACGCGGTTACCGCAGAACTCACTGGGAGCCAATGTACGCACGCTCATCATCTGCTGCGTGACTTCGAGCGACAGATCTCATTGAGGAAACCAAGAGCACATTGCAGTTTGCAGCACGTGCTAAAGACATTCCAACATCGGTTACAGTTAAAAGAACGAGGTACTGGGTTACCAGACGCAGCACCACCAGCTCAAGCGAGAAGTGTATGAGCTCAAGAAACTCGTCAGCTTGGAGGCCCTGGTCGCACTCAAAGCAGCGCTAATCAGCGAGAAGAATAGCAAGGAGAAAGTAGCGGCACGAGTCATGCGACTTATCGTCTCCAGCTCCAAAGCAGCTGTAACCAAACACACGAGAGGCTCTTTCTTACCCCTCACGGAAGCCCTATTCACCGGCCAAAGAGAAGGTTGATCCTCACAATCAATTTTGCCAGAATCTCGAATGAAGTGAGGTGTTACCCAGACCAACATTTTATGGGAGGGGGCATAGCAAAAATAGGGGGCAGGGGTGGGGGAAATTGCCCTTATTCGCCCTTGTACCCTTAAAATAGCCCCAAATCGGGCAATTTTCTTGAAAAATGGGGGACCCTCTGTCTATGTTGATAACACGAAGAAATCGGTCGGAACGGACTCAGTCGACTGTTTCTCAGATCAGCTGCAGCAGTGCTTTCGATTGTAACCTCCTGAATTCTATTATAGCAAAAAGCTGCTCCTTCTCAGTCGTAAGGTCTTGGAAACTCTGCTGTAGCGATTCGAGCTTGGATCCAGCTGCGCCTTCAGGACTTTAGCGATATCCTCCTTCTCCGCCAAAGTCTCGCTCATCTCGTAGCCCTATTAATAGTGTCATTCTCTCAGCGTCTGCCTGTATTATGTTCTTTTGTTCTTTATCAAAGGCTGAAAAAACTGCTCTCTGGAGTAGAGAAGTGACCGAGACGCTTTCTGCGTTTGAGAAAACTACCGACCAGCTTCGACAAGTGGAAGGAGTTTTGTTCACCTGATAAATCGCTGCCACAGCGATATGACGTACTCAATGAGGAATACAAGAAGACCGCTGAAGTGTTGGAGGACGTGGAAGCAAGCAGCCTCTTCCTCCTCCGAGACGATCACAACGCTAAAGGCGCAGCTGGAAGAGGCTAAGTCAGCAATTATATCCCTCCTGAAAGCTAGCTAGGCTGAACTGGAGCAAAGCGTCGAGAATCGTACTATGATCAGCGAGCAGATACACCACCAATAAGGCTGAGACGGAGCAGCTACAACAGCGTCTTGAAGTGGAATCCAACACGACGTGGGGTCAATATCTGTCTGTGCTGCGCAAGAAGGCGAAGGAGAGTTCTGCCACGATTCAAGGCTTGCTGAAGAAGATGAAGAAGCTGGAAACAAACCTCGACTCGGCAGCTCTCACTCAGCCGCAGAAGGAGAACGAACTAGCAACATTGACGGATGCGCTGCAAGAGAAACAACAGGCGATGCTTCTTTAGAGCAAGCATCGTCTTGTTACAGCGGAAAGAAAAGAAATTGTGCTGGAGGAGATGATCGCGTCACTCGAGCAGCAGTTGAGGAGTTCTTCCACTTATGAACGACCTACAGGTAAAGCTGAGAGCATCGAAGATGGAGCCTGTGAAATATCACAACAAGCTGGTGGGAGTTCGGCTAACCAAGGAAAGCAGGAGAAGGTAAAAATAACGACTGCTGAAGGCTCAAGACTCCTGAGCCTCCTGAGTGAAGCTGCAAAAGGAGTTGACCTCAAGCACAACAGGTCTTAGCCAAGACTGAAGAATCGAATCAGAGCAGCGAGTAGCGAAGCACAAGGACTAGAAACTGAGGCTGTTCAAGGGGGCGGCAGATCTCGATGCAAGAAGCTTTCAAGGATAAGCATGATAAGGCCGAATATGAGATCCAGGAGATGCAGGCTTTGGTGAAGGAGAAGATGGAGCTGGTAGAGAAGCTGGGCGCGGCTGGCGTCGGTGGAGGATGCAATGTCGAAGCGTGATAACGTGGCATACCTCGAAAAGGAGACCCTTAAGCTGCATATGAAAACCCGAGAGCTCAAGCAGCGATGGAAAGACGACCCAATGCGAGACACAGGGACTTAAGACGCATCTGCCGCTGCGACTGCAAAGGTGCTCGACGAGGATGAGGATAATGCCGATGCCGCTAAGGGATCCAAGAAGTATATACTCCTGATGAAACGCCGTCGCAGCAGCTGGAAGGAGGCGCTATTAGAGCAAGCAGATTTTTGCTCTCAACAACCGAAGTGGACGCGATAGCTGCTCAAATTCAAGAAGAGCCGGAAGAAGGAGAGTGAAAGAAGATGAAGGAAGGCACACGTGTAGATAATGGAGTTTTCGAACAGCATCAAGTGATGAACATGATCGCTCCCGTCGCAATACTCGTGGTTTGGCCTCGTCAGGGCCAACATCCGCAACGCAATGCAGCGACCAGCATCTCGATCAAATTATGCCGGCCTTCGCATAGGCTGCGACAGCTTTTTCTCGAGTCGTAGTACTTATATCGAGATAACGTGAAAGTGTGAGGGCGGCTTCTTCAGGGTGGCAGGCCCTCCGAAGAATAGTCAGATTTTCTCATCTAGCATTTTGAGTGCGGGACACAAGTGCCAACAAGTCGCGTTTTCTAAGGGCCAGTCTTATATCGTCCCAACAAAATCGGATGAAGTTGGATACATGGCCTCGGGCAAGAGATGAGCCTAGAGATCTACACTGGGGTGGGCGATATTAATGAATAATTCTCCCATTAGGCCACGTATAATTCTATAGCCATAGCATATTTGGTGCAAGAACAGGCCAACAGGGTAGGAAGGGAGCACTTAATAATTAGCCGTCTTTACTCCATGCGCAGTGCTGTACTTTATCGCCAGTATTATATGTATCCCGTCCCACGCCACACAACATCCCAGTGGGACGAGAGGGGGTTGTCACGCGAGCAAGAGCCGGCGTCATCCCATAAACTCGGCCGCTGATTGGTTTTGGGATGATATAAGACTGGCCCTATATAAAAGTATACTAAATAAATGCTTCAAGAACCAACAAATCTGAGACTGAATGATTAATATCTGAGCCTCTTCGATTATAAGCCACCCGTGTTAACCCAAGCGGAACGCTTCATCTGATTCGGCCTTCATTTCCCGCTCAATTTGCAAATTTTTCATGAAAATTGGATCGTTTCTGCGGTGTCACATTTCTTTTTATTTTAGGCTTCGCCAAACGTCAATTTACATGGAAAGACATGATTTGCAAAATCACCATCGGTTGCCAGGGCCTTGGGTGGACTCCAAAACAGTTGTTCTACCACGAAGTTGGGTTTGCGTAGAGTTGCATATCGGACTTCTTCATAATGGTTTTTGCTTCTGCCCAAACGTGAATCCCGAAACCGCGCCTATACTTCAGTTGGCAGCATCACCACCTTCCCCTGTAGATCGAGAGCTTTTTAGAACAACACGAAGTGGGTATTTTGTGCTGTCAGAGTCGACAAGCAGCATTGCAGTGAATCTTGCCTTGTTCTTACCAGCCCCTCGCGCCCAAACAGCCTTTGAACCTGTTTTATTAATTGAAGTCTTTGGTAAGTACTAAAAAAAATACACCTACGCGAACGTTAGAAATTAACATAATAATAATATCGGAGCTTACCGGTTTGGTCGACATTGAACAGTTTCGTCACGCGTAGCTCCAGCATCTTCTGTTGGACGTCAGTTGCGGAGTTGATTGCGATATTTTTTGCATCTGCTAACGAAACTTGTCCTTGGCGAGTTCGTGTACGGATGCTGAGCCGGTGCCGCTTCATGAACCTTTCTGTGGTGTAGCGGAATCAGCCAAAATCTAGTGGAGGCCGATCGTTACTCACACACTGACACCGACTAACGGAGGGGTTCCCCCGATGATCCGTGATCAGCTGAACTTGGTCTCACCTTGTGTACCCGTCGGCGGGCTGGATCTGCTCTCTCGGGGACCCGAAGGTGTTCAACTAGTGGAGACTTGACCGTCTGGCGGGACGCGGGACGTGGGGGGCAGCGCGGAACTTCTTCGCTCTGCACCCGAGTATTCGTTCTGGAACGGAGTGTCTGATCAACTCCGATCTAGCGGCCTGGACTTCATCCGAAGCCTGAGGGTTGCCCTAATGGGTGCAGTTCCTTTCCTTTCCGGGTTGCTTGCCGCTTCCAATAGCGGGATCTTTGAACGTGATAGTTGATGTGATCACAATGATAGGGAATGCTAGTGTAGGTAAGTCTGGGCAACATATTAAGCCAGATCTTACACTACGTGGCTAGTTCCTTCTATCTATACCTTTTTAACACTTGGTAGGGGCAATGCTATTCCCGTTTCCTCGCGTCTGAAGAACACTTGCGTACTTCCAAGAAAATTCAGCTCGGATTGATGCTTACGCAATGTTTACCATCTTCCCATCCTAGACTGCATCCTGCGTCATTCCTATGTCCGCTTCTACGTAACCGATCGAATCTTCAAATCTTCAGTACCTCTCCGCCGAACTTCGTTCTCCGTTAAGCGTTCTCGTTCTCCGTTCGGCGATCTGCGACCTTCGACCAGCGGTCCCTTGGTAGGTGATCTCGTTTTGACAGCTCCCGGCAACCGATCCCTGTGTCCCGCCGGTCATCGCCACTGATATCCTTCGTCGTACCGCACATCTGGACCTCGGCGTCGTCCGTCCAGTTCGTCGTGACTCTTGACGATCAATCTGCGTCGATAGGTCGCTTCGCACCCGTCAGTCACCATCCTTCCGTCCAGCGATTGCCACTTCCGCATGTCCCACGCCTAGTGTCACTCTCTTTCACCCGGATCAGCCGGTCTGATACTATCAATCACCGATCGGGGTCGAATCGACTCGTTCCATCTGGACCTTCAGGAAATATTAGTCGTGCGTTACCACACTTTCCTCCAGTGGCATGAAGCCATGAATGGAGAAATATTACAGTCGCTAGTCGTTTCCTTAGCTTGCAACTCAAGCATCTTGGCGCTTACGGGGGCATCCTCTTTTCGCAGTACGTTATTTCACTACACAAGTTCACTCTCGGCATCTACAGGTAGGACAGTAGCAACGCCTTTCGACCGCACATACTTGTGCTGAGCTGGATTAGGTGTAGCACACAACGTCTCCAGCCGCGCACACTCTTTAAACCACTGATACAGCAGTTTTCGCATCTGCGATTGAGTTTGGTCATTTAGGCCACGAAAGTATTTAGCTAGCATTTGATAGCATCGTTCTTAGCGAAAAAACAACAATCTCGAGCTTCCTCTCATTAGTGTAACAGGTCTGGGAATACGATGGGGCCTTGCGGCCGTCTCCACTCACTCGGGGGTGTCACGATGGTGGTTTTCTTATGCATCGTTGTCGTTGCTCAGGTACAGTTGGCGCTTTTTTTTGCTATTGTCAAATTTGTGGTGGTACTGAACTGTCAGTAAGCATATAAACAGCAACGGTACGAATAAAACTAGTGCCTGATTGGCTAGTTGTTTCTGTCAGTAAAACGATTCCGTCGGTAAGCACACAATGAATACGGTATGTACCTTCCTCTTCTCTCTTTCGAGACTAGTACTGCGCTCCACAGAGCGGAGGCTTCAATACACCCACATACTATCACTGTACAATCTATCGTATTAAAACTTATGTGGGTATTATAAAGCTAAAGTACTACAGCAAGAGGAACTCACCATCATATCGAGAGTGCCCGGCGAGCAGACCATTAGTTCAACTTATTTGCAGATGCTGTAGATATGCGTTGAAGATTTAATAGACCGAATTTTAGTGAAGAACACTAAAAACAATTGTGGCAGACACCACAAAAATAGTATTTACATGACACTAAAGGAACACTTTCCGCCAAAATAGGTTGCATGGCACTCGCGTTTAACAGCGCAGTGGGCGACCATAATGCAAAAAATCAGCTTTATTGTACCATTGACAGGACTCAAGTAGAGTCATGGCTCAGCGCGCCCTGGTAAGCCTGCCTGTAACCTACTATATATTAGTGATATAAGCTAATTATCCCTTTTTACGCTGCCTACGCGGCTTATACCGATCTTCCAGAACGAGTTAGGCGCCCCAGGCTACCATGGGCGTTGCTGTGAAGCACTCCTGCTGGATCTAAAGTACCATATTCAAGCTATACGGACACTCTCCCTAGCAAAGTATCGACAAAAAATAACGAATCAAGGTGTAACCTCACACGTGAACACGTCGCCCGTGGAGAGTTAGCTGTAGCCGCAAGAAATCACACCAAGCGGACCATCTACACGAAGTGTATGTCGTCTCGCTGCCAAGCCAGCACGATTCAGTGTCGATACAGATACAAAATCGTAACATGTGAGCGAAGTGGGTTTTCGGTCGTTTACGTCCAAGGCGTACATACTATGTTGGAGCCTGCTATTGAATCTCCACGAGAACCACACATATCGGAGGAGATGAAACTCTATTTTGATACGAAACTTTCTGAGGACTCTACTATCTTCCCGCTTGTACTACTCGCGTTCATCTGCGAAAAGGTCAATGACGGAGTGTTTCGTGGACCACCTCCTACTCAAGAGAAGGTGCAATCATATACGGAGAAGTGGCAGGCTAAGCACCGTGACGATATGGTACAACCAGTGATCGAATTTTATGCCCAAGCCACGTACAGTTCCGAGCTAACTGAAGATCGGAATACTAATGATCGCTTGGTGTTTTGTGATAATGTGGAGAAAGATGGGCACAGAATTCCGTTTGTTGGAGATGGATCAGATAATCAGCCAATTGTCCCGAGTGGGTACGGTGCAAACCGTTCACCTTGCTCGACCGACGAGGTGCTGGAGTGACAACTTCAAGGTGATGAGCTCTGGGAACAGTCACTGGCTGGAGCGACGGTACGCGGTGACTATACTGAGGATTTGTATTAGGTGCGAGCAGTCATCGTTGGAGGAGCCCAGCACACATTCGCAAGAAGTGGCTTTGAGGTCAAGGGCGCTAAGGCCGCGCGTGGCGACCAGGTCGGGTGGCATGGTTGTCTGCAGGCTCGGGTGGTACAGTGGCGCGTGACCAAAGGACGGTGGTGTGTCAGGACATCTGCGTGAGGAGCAGAGCAGTTGCGTGCCAGGATCCTGTTGGAGTGCGGAGGTCTCGGAAGGTGCGGTGGCGTCGAGTGCCGCCGGTAAGGTAAGTGAGATTTAGGTCAGTCGTGAATTAGCCTGGAAACCAACAAGTTGAGTCTTTATATTAATTGATTCTGCTTGATATTCTAACCTACCGACCACCAAACCTTCGAGTGCAAGCCGTCCGATAACACAGCGTCTGCAGCCCCGCCCCATTTTCGGGACGACTCCCGACACGTGGTGGACAAGCCAGGGTACTGCTTCGTTGTGGGATCGCCAAGGTCGATGAACGCTTTGAAGTGTCCAAACGGACGGAGGGCTTTGCTGCCGCGCCAGGAGTCAAGCGCATAGAGATAGCGCAAGGGTGACCCTGAGGGGCGCTGTCATTTGTTGGAGCAAGCTTCGATCCTGAAGGACAAGAAGAGCGTGTTTGGTGTTGGTTGGTGAGGCGCTGAGGTCGAGCGCGTAAGGAGTTTGTTGTAGAGAACCGCCAGAGGGCACGGTTGGTCAAGTACGGTTGTTTTGAGAACGGTTATTTTGGAGAACGGATACGAGAATTTGGAGTTCGTTGGTGAAACGATTGGTTATTGGAGATGGATTACTACGGAGAAGATTTGGGAAGTGATGCTGGGAGTGACCGCTACGGATTTGGTCGTGGTGGGAGGTCGGTCACTGTGCAGACCAAGGTTGAGCGGCTGGAGGAAGCCGAGAGGCAACGCGCTCTGGGATACAGAGGCGCGGGTGAAAGAGAGACGACCGAAGGGCAAGGGCAGTCGGTCGTTGGTACGGAAGGGAGAGTGGAACAGCCCGAGGTACTGCTGCTAGCCGCTGGTGAAGACGAGTTCAAGGACGCCGCGGAGGAGACTGTGCCTGCGGGTCCGACGGCGAGTGTCGCTGCTGTCAAGTCGGAGGTGAAGACAGAGCCCAAAGTGAAGGAAGAACATGATGGTGGTACGGACGCGTTCGCAGGATATGGTGATGAACCATCCGGATACGGTGTTGTTGGTCAAAGACCGTCTCAGATAGGCGAGCACGGTTACGGAACCTCGCACGACTACTTTGGCGCTGATGATGAAGAAGAAGTGGAGATTACGCCGCAGAGAGGCCCGAGTGGTTTTATCCCTCGGTACACTGGTTCTGAGGCGTGACGAACGGATCATCCTGCTTTTGGTTGGAGCTGGAGTGCAACTAAGGGGTCGAGTGCGACTGGCGACTACGGTATACAGACTAGTGGGTACGGTCCTGGTCCTAGTATGAAGAGTGTTCCCAGTATGTCTAAGGTGCCTAAATTGGTGGGCCGACCTTCGCAACTTGGTGAAGTACGGTCGCGTGGAGTTCCGACTCAAGCTACGGTTGCTAGTGTCAGCACGTCGATTCCGACTATGAAGCATGCGACTGGTCCGAGTGCGGATCGTGTAATGTCTGGTCTGCGTCCTATTCCTGCGATGGTGCCGCAACCAAGGGTTCAACCTGGTCCTGTGAGGCAGGGAGGTGCCCTGAACGCGTTCAGTTTGTCGACTTTGGTGTCGTACGCGGTGAAGGTGCTGCCATGGTTCTATTCAAACACAGCTACGGTTGAGAAGGCTCGAGACTTTTGGGAGCTTTTCGAGGCCCATACGGTTGGATTGCCAGATCAGTCACGGTTGTTGGTGTTCCGTCAGAAGTTGAAAGGACGTGAGGTGGAACGGTGGTGGAACAACTCTACCATTAGGACGTTGAAGACACTGAAAGTGAGATTTCACAACCAGTTCCTTAGTCGACCAGCTGATGAGCTGTTGGAACGGTTGGAGACTACCAAACGAAAGCGAGGAGAATCCGTTGAGAAGTAGAGTGACCGTGTCTCGGATCTTTGCGAGTCACTGAACTACCCGAATCCTCAGATGAGGTACCAACTGTTCCGTCGAGGTCTCAGGAACAAGCGAATGTTGGCTACGCTGGATGCTAGTCCTGCTTCGGACATACCTGAAGCATGCGAGTGGCTCATGTTCAAGGACATGTACCGTCCTGTGGAAGAAGACGATGAGTTTTCGGATGATGCGTCGACCACGAAGAAGAAAACGGAGACCCCTGTGTTGGCCTCAGTGGACGCTTTGGCACTGCAGTTGCAGTCGTTCATGCAGCAACAACAGCAGTGGCAGGAGCAGATGACTCAGAATCGCTGGCAAGGATCGCGATCGCCGAGAAACCGTGCTTCGATGGTGGCTACGACCACCGCATCTTCTTCATCTGGAAACGGTGGAACGGCTCAGAGTAACTATCGTCCGTTCCGAGGAATCAGTATGGGCGACGATGGTCGGACTCAGGATGGTGTCCCGGTGTGTGGTCGGTGTGGCTACAAAGGACATGGTTGAGCTATGTGTGGGCGCGCTAGGATGAGGTGCATGCAGTGTGGACAAATGGGTCACATCCGTTCCGAGTGTGAATCAGACGCTGGTAGTGGCTACGGTGATAACCGGTTTGGTGAGCGAGGACCTAGGGGTCCGTTGAAGTGCTTCTTCTGTGAAGACACCGGTCACGTGGTGGCTGAGTGTCCTGCGATTCGTTCGTTACCGTTGCTAGTGCCGCAAGCTGCGAGCGCTAACCCTCGACAATGAAGGCGACGAGAGGAAGGGGGCGGAGGAGCCACTCCTTCCTCTTGTCAGACGATTGGCTCGGTGGGTGATCACGCCGTTGGTACGGATAGAGAGGAGAAAGTGATCGTCGAGGTGAAGGAAGTCGGGGAAGTTGGTGTGAACGAAGTCGAGGTTGAGGATGTTTGCAGTTTGAGCGTGGTGCAGGAGTCCGTGCCTGAGGAGAAGATAGACGTAGTGGTGATCGAGGCTGCTGAAGAGAAGATCGAGGAGGAAGTGTTCGAAGTGGACAAGGAAGCGTCCGTGAGCACGACCTTCTGCGACGTGGCCGAGAATACGGTTGACGCGAATGAAGTAACGGAACCGAAGGCAGTCGAGACTTCAAACACGGTTGTAGTGAAGTAGAAGGTCCCGGTGTCGAAGGTCAAGGTTCTGAAGAGCATCTTGAAGAAGAGCGGTGGCGAATCCGCGAGAGTGGTTGTGCCGATCTCTTATCCGACGAACGAAGTCGAGATCGGAGGTTTGGCGTTCTTGGATTGGGAAGACGAGGGTCCGAATGAGTTGCCTGTTTCGGTCGTGGTGCCTGAAGTGGAGTGTGTGTCTACCGTCGCTGAAGAGGTGGTCACGGTTCGGGTGAAGAAGTAGCCGAAGAAAGTGACTGTAAGATGGTTGACGACTCTGAAGGTTCCAAGTACGCTCGTTTGTTCTCGGGTGAAGAGCTTGACGCAATGGAGGCGTGCGAGCCTGCTCAGGAGAGTACGGTTCTTGCTGGTGTGAAGGTTACAGTCGAGAAGGAAGCTTATGGCTAGGAACTGGAAGATCGGCTGTTTCCTCTCAACGAAGTTGAACTCAAGAGACGGATGAAAAGGATTGCTGAAGCTAAGAAGGAACCGTCGATCGAGGACATATCGGAGTATCTGGGAATTCCGGTGGACGTGTTGGAGCGGACGCGTAAGACCGTCCGTAGCGAGGTGTCTACACTTGAGTACTGGCAGGAGTGGTTTAGTCTGACGTTGGAAAAGTCGTCGGAAGCCAAGAAGGCAAACCGTGATTTTCGTCAAACCGCTGCGAGTCTGGATGAAGTGGATTGCGCCGATAGTACGGACAGCGACAAGGAATCGGACAGTGAGGAAGCTTCGGTCACGGTCGATGAGGCTGCAGTAGAGCAGGAAGTGTGTGCCAACATCGTGGTGCCTCTTGAAGACGTGGTGTCTACGGTTACAGTGGAGTTGCCATCTCCTGTTCGTCCAGATCAGAGGGTGATTCGCGGTGCGACGATGATAGAGATCGCTCGTGAAGCCGTGTACCGGATGCTGAAGGAAGCTAAGGACGATGTCGCCGAGACGGAAAATGCTTCCAAGAATGTTGAGGCAGTGAGTGCGAGATAAAGTTCAAGGCTGTTTGCTGACCATGTGGCTGTCGAACGTGAGCTGCTGAAGGACTTGTGGATGCTGTTGGAGTGCTGGGTGAGTCGGTACTATGCCGAGAACGCTGAGCTGATTTGGGAACGGTTGTGGAACCGAGTTGAACGGCCTCCGGTGCTACTGTCAAGTCGTAGTCGGCGACGACGTCGTCGTCGTTCGCCGTTGTGCTTCGACTGTTCTTCCTTATATGTTGAGAGTGCTGAGGATGTCGGAGAGGTGAAGTTCCGACCTAAGTGCGATAAGGATGTCACGCACTACGTGCAGGTTGTTAAGGCGGAGCGTCCCCCTCCACCTAACCCTGGGTTGATGAACGTGGACGCGGTGAATTTGCCGGATGTTTTTGGTGTCCGTGACTGCGATGAAGACAAAATGTTTGAGATTCCTCGTGTTGTTAAAGGTGGAAGGCGAGTAGTATGCTCGGTTAGGCGTTTTGAGGCGTTGTCTGGTGGGTATATTGATTGCCTGCCTTCACAAATACTGGCGGATACTGGTGCTACTCTAAGTTTGGTTGATCGTCGAATTCTGAAGCAGTTAGGACGGTATAATGAGCCACTGGAGCCGTACGATGGTTATGTGAGGAGTTTGTCTGGTCATCGACTACGCATCCGTGGTTGGATACGGTTGTCGGTCAGTCTTGGTTCTGTGGAGATAACGCTGACATTGCTGGTTGCGGACAAGCTACACGTTGATGCGGTATTGGGAAACGATGTTTTGGGAGCGGTTGGAGCGGTTATTGATGTGGTAGAGATACGGATGACTCTCAAGGGTACGGGAGAAACGCTGGAATTGGGTGTGGCCGTTGAGCACAAGTCATTTATGGCTAAAATGGCTACGTCCGTGCGTTTGCCTCCGCGAGGACAAGCGTTGGTTACGGCAAATGTGTTTGGTGATATCAGTGAAAAGGCTACGGTTATAATTGAAGGTTTTCGGGTTCGCCGCCTACGTTGTGTGTCGCTCGTTCGTTGTGTACTGTTGAGGACAGTATGGTGATTGTGAAGGTATGCAACGCGTCTACGGAAGAATGTTGGGTACTGAAAGGAACGGTTGTGGTGTCTACCTCCGTGATCCCTGTGTCGGCGTTTGGTTTTGAGCAGTCTAGTGCTGCTATGGCTACGTATACTGCAGTGAAGGTTGAGGTCGCTCCTGAGATTGTGAGCACGGATACAGAAGCCATGGACGAGGGACTCGGTGAGAAGGTAAAGGCTGAGAGGCCTGAGATACCTCCGGACACGGACGGTAGGCTCAACGCTGACTTCTCGGAGTCGGATCTGTCAGAGGAACAGAAGTTACTCTTCCAGTCGGAGCTGGATAGCTTTCGCGATATGTTTGTGGAGTCGTCTAAGAAGCTTGGTCGGACGGAGCTGTTGCGTTTTGGGATTGACACGGGAAATAGCCCACCCATCAAGCAGTAACCGTACCGAGTGTCGTTGGCCGAGGGTGAAGTAATGGAGGCGGAGATCAGTCAGTACTTGGATTTGGAACTGATCCGCCCTTCGAATAGGCCTTGGGCTAGTCCGGTGTTGATGATTAGGAAGCCGGATGGCGGGATACGGTTTTGTATAGACTACCGCAAGCTGAATGCAGTAACCGTGAAGGACTGTTACCCGATGCCGTTGATAGACGACATCCTATACGTGCTAGGAGACGCGCAACTGTTCTCGACGATGGACATTGCTTCCGGGTACTGGAACATCCCGATGGAAGAAGAGAGTATCCCGAAGACAGCGTTTACGGTCTGTACGAGTGGTTGGTTATGCCTTTTGGACTGTGCAATGCAGTACCTGCATTTGAACGGTTGATGGAAACGGTTCTCGTGGATCTCAAGTGGCGAACATGTCAAGTGTATCTGGATGGATGTGTCATTTTCAGTAAGAATTTCCGTCACATCTTGTGCGAGTTCGTCAGGTGTTGACACGGTTCCGTGAGGCTGGATTCAAGCTCAAGATCAAGAAGTGTCATTGGGGACGGAGTCAAATCACTTTTCTCGGTTATATAGTGACTCCTAGCGGGATCCTGCCGAACCCGGAGAAGGTCAAAGCGGTCATGAATGTGAAGCAACCGCAGGATGTGCATGAGATATGGTCGTTTTTGGGGTTAACGAGCTACTTCCGACGGTATATTAGCTTGCACGTCGATTCTTCTCGCTATGGTGTTGGAGCATGTCTGATGCAAGAACTGAACTGTCGTGACCGTGTTGTTGCCTACGCGAGCAAGTTGTTAACGGGGTCTCAGACGAATTGGATCAACAAGCAAGACGGTATATCGGAGATCGAGTGTTGGGGCATAGTGTGGGCTACACGGAAGTTCCGCTGCTATTTGGATAAGCGAGAGTTCGACTTGTACACGGATCACAAGGCATTGACTTGAGTTTTTAGTCCGGGTAACCGTACTACGAACGCTAAGTTAGCACGGTGGGCTATGGAGCTTTCAAGCCTACAGTTCTAAGTACATCACAAGCCTGGTACGACTATGGGTCATGGGCTGTCGCGATTGCCTATTGATCGGGTTGATGCGTTGACTATGGCTAATTTGTTGAACCCTGCCGAGAACAGTGAAGACGAGGTTGAAGACACAGTCGGGGAGCTGGAGGAAACGGATCATGGTCATGAGTTTGGGGTGCCTGAGGACGGTCGGGACGAACAGGATGAAGTGTGGGACGGAGTTGGCGTGCCTGCCTCAGCGGTCGATGTGTTCGGTCTCGACGTGGAGCAGTTTAGGGCGGAGCAGCAGAAAGTGGCATGGATCCGGGCGCTGACCGCGTTCTTGGAGGACGGTACGTTGCCAGTGGACCCGCTTCTGCGAGCGCAAGTGGTGAAGATGGCTCCCAGACATTCGGTGGAAAACGGTTTGCTGATGCGGTTGGTACATCTACCGGCGAGGGTTGGTCCGGCACGGTCCTTGACCGTACCTGTGACGCCTCTGCCGTACATACCGATCGTTCTACACTACTCTCATTCGGACTTGTTGTCGTCGCATTTGGGATTGACGAAGACTCTGGAGAAGGTGAAACGTCAGGCGTATTGGCCAGGATGGCGGAAGGACGTCGCTGGGTAGTCGCGTGAGTGCAACACGTGTGGAAGTGGTAAAGGTGCAAGACCGTGGAGTGCCGGTCAGATGCAAAGGATGCCGGTCGTCGATCTGACTGGACCGTTCTCAATGTTGGTTGTGGATGCAATCGGACCGTTACCTGTGACCGAGCGGGGTAACAAGTACATTTTAGAGTTCGTGGATTACTTTAAACGGTGGGCAGAAGCGTTCGTGGTTGAGCGTTTGAATTCGGTGACATTTGTGGACGTCATGGTGAATGGAGTGGTCGCACGTCACGGTATACCGTCCCGATTACTGAGTGACAACGGCACTAATTTTACGTCGGAAATCGCGAAATCGTTCTATCAGACGCTAGGAATCAAGAAATTGTACGGTGCTGCATACCATCCGCAGACTCAAGGACTCGTGGAACGGTTTAATGGGACGCTCATCCGGATGCTACGGATGCATGTGAGCGATGCACAGAACGATTGGGATGTTTATTTGCCGCGAGTCTTATTCGCTCCTCGTACTGCCTACCATGAGGCGTTGGGTGATTCGCCGTTTTTCTCATTGTACGGTCGCGATCCGACGCTTCCGTTTGATGTCGCGTTTCTGACTCTGGGCAAGAGCTAGAAAACTAATGAGGTACCTCTCTATCGACGAGAAATGTACCGGTCGCTGCGCGGATCACGTCATTTGGTCGAGCGACAGCTTGTAAAGGCGCAGGATCGGCACACTCGCCGATTGGAAGGACAGGTTGAGGTGAACTATGAGATTGGAGATCCGGTCTGGGTATACCAGAGTTTCAGGGCTAACCGTGGTGAGTCACGGTCGAAGAAGTTAGCTTTCCCGTGGCACGGTCCTTACCGTGTCGTGAGTAAGGTTGGGCCGAACTCGTACAAGATTGAGGTGCCGTCACAGTCTGGCAAGTTGGCTACGGTGAATGTGAACAGGCTGAAACGCTATCGGGGAAGGTGGACTCACCCGTACTTGGACGAAGTTCCCGAAGGAGTTAATGAAGAGGCCACGGATGTACCTCTTGAGGAGTCCGACTTACCTGCATCTAGCTATGCAGAGCGGTTGACTGTTGGACGTGAGGATACAGTTATCGCTGGGGTGGACGCTCCGATATTGGAGATCGTCTCTAAGCGTGTGGTTGAGCGTGCAGCGGAGTACTTGGCATTGACTGCGAACTATGAGACTTTTTGGCTTCCGAGAGCCGAGTTGATGTCTGAGTACGCTCCGTTAGTTCATGCGTTTGAACAAGCGGAAAGAAAGAAGAGGGGTCTACCAGCACAGCGTCGGAGTGCCCGACTGGCTGACGCTAATGCTGAAATAGACGATGACTACTTGCTGCTAGCTTAGCCTGGGAGCGAGGGCGTTCTCGAGTGGATAAGGAATTTGTCATTGCAAGAGTTACTATGGAGGGAACTCAGGAACGGAACCGTTGGTTGAATTGCGTTTTGTTTTATTTTGTTTTACGGACTCGAATACGGAACGCTACGGAAGAGCGGTGAAAGGAAAGAAAGAACGGAAAAAGTGTTCCTATGGGGTTGAGCTGGACTTCACTTGGTGGATGGAGAGCTGGACTTGTCAGGAGATGGCGTCGCAGGCGAGGCAGGTTTCTTCTCCTCGTCCTCTTCTCCCTCTTCATCTTGGTTGGCGTCGTCTTCGGAGTCCTTGGGAGCGTCGTCATCGTCTTCGGAGCCAGAGTGGCTGATGGTTTCAGCAACGTCCAAGCCGTCGATTGGAGGGGTTGGAGGGAGCGCAGTGAAGTTTCTGTCTTCGTCTTCGAAGTCGGAGTCGTACTCCTTCTGCTCGGAGAGCTTAAACGGTTTGTTGTCGTACTGGGCGACGCTTTTGCCGGCATGGAGGAGCTTGAGTACTTCAAGCTGGGTGAGGCGAAGTGAGCTGTTGGGGAGAAGGGCCTTTCGCGGTCCTCGGGTACGGTTGTCGACCCAGTGTGGTTTACGTGGGTCGCCGCCCTTGACGTCGAGTGCAATGCGTGTTAGAGCACGGTCGGAGAGGCGAAGGTGTGGCTCACGGGTTGGATCGAGCCCGTGGTTTGCTCGAGCAGGTCGTTGATGCCGATGTAGCCGTCTTCATCAATGTCATATTTGCTGGTGGCCCGAGCGATGACACGCTCGTAGCGCTTGGGGGCACAGATAGGTCTTCTGGAGCGTCTTGTTGAGACTTGGCCGACGCTGAGTGCTTTGCTGGTTTGCCGCCTAGCCACAGGAGCATGTCATGAGTTCCGTCTTCATACGCAGATAGGAGCCGTAGTAGCTGAGCTCTTCGATGTTGAGACCTCCGGAGAGAAGCGCATGATTGTGCCCATCTTCAGATATTTTAAAGCGCTGAAGGAGCATACACCTATTAAGGGTATGAAATATTCGTACGCTCGTTGCCGATGCGTTGGTGGCGCTCTCAACTTCGTAGACAGCGTGGTTGCCGAGATAATAGGGAATCCCAGCACCAACTTCGAGGTCATTTGTGCTTCATTGAAGGTAATAATGACTTAAAAATGAAAAAAGCTTGGTCGAAGAAGGTACATCGCCATGCATATCTTCTTTGTTCTAGACCAATCAAAAGTCTCAAATTTGTGAGCCTATCTCCCGAAAAATGCAGCGTTTTGAGTGGTTGTTTTTCAACGTTTGTAGCTCTAAAACGGCCTGGAATTGGTTGAAAAGGACCTCAAAATCTAAATCTAAATGTCGATATAGGTTTTCCTAAAATTAGTACCTCTTCCACACCCCTAGATCCTGGCCCAATGTTCGATGTCGGGTACAATACTCTTCAACAGGGGAGTAGCGATCCACGTTGTAACAATAGCAGCCTCGTGACTTATTTCCACTTTCATGAGCGCCTGTCAGCGAATGAAAATGATTTCTTCTTCTTCACTGTTTCTGTCGTCGTTTCTTGTGTCTTCAAAATGCAAGCGTAAAGAGGCTTCAGCTCAAAGCATCTCACACACTTAGACGCTTCATATTTGGCTACCGCTGTGACTGATATGTAAGCGATGGAGAATGAGATAAATAACCGCTGTTGCGAGCCTTTTGTGCGGCTCCCGAGCATAGTCGACAATACGGTATTCGAACAGCACTGAACGCAATTGATCAGATTCAAGGCAAAATTGCGATTATCATGTTAAATGCGACCGCCACGCTGCCCTCTTACGCTCTGTGGTTACGTCATGAATGGTCGGTGCTGCTACTGAATAATTCGTGCTTCAATGTGGATGAAAAGCGCATGCTTCCTCAGTGGTAGCATACGGGAAAATGAACCCCGTGATTGGAATCTCGCTCAAATACTTATTTTGTGTTTTAATTGCAATAGTTTTTAGACTGCTTGTTTCCCCCCCAACTCTGACGCTTGGTGCGATTGCGTTGCTAGCTCCACGACTTCTCGCATCACAAAAATGGTTAAGAAATGCTGTCCTTCCACCCCAAGCAAACCACGTCGTGCAAAGAGTACATTCCACCCTTGTTTCATAGATCCGGTTATCCTGCTTGAATATATGGACTAACATGATCGCTTTGAACAACACATCAACTGTTGGTGAACCTCTCGGGAAAACACTCACCGATGTTTGTCGTGTCTCCTTCGCTTTAAAAACTAGCTGATGGTTCAAATCAGACCGATTGTATCCATACCGTAAAAATTCCAACTGTCTCCAACCGATACCGGTAAAAACGTCTGCTTGAAAATCGGACTTAGCCGCGACCCGCGGGAATACACATACTACATTTACTATAATAAATCCCTTCTCTCTCAGGCCCCACAGCCATTCTCCAAACACAACCGCCACCACCGCGGCGCTGAAGATGGCGCGTGGAGCTCCAGCTCTCGGGCGACACCAAGGCCTCCGCCGGACCCCTACGCGCGCCGTACGGCCGACCAAGGCCCCTCACCAGGTGCTCCCACTCTCGCCGCTGCCGAAGACCGCTCCTGTGATGTAAAATGACCCGGCAGGGCGGGAGGTATGCTGTTCGAGACGGTTGAGCCCGAAGCGGCGCTATCTGCGGCCTACCAGGAGCCCAGTATTATTCATATATATGGTAAGTGTTTGCAATGTCATTCCATGAGTGAATATGCGACCTCTAACTTGGCGTTGCAGCTTTGTTTTGTAATATACTATGAATGCTTGGCTACGCGAGATCGACACCAGTGTATCGAGTTGTATTATTATCTATTGTTAATTGATGCGATGGCTATGGTGAGTTCCGGATATTGGTTTATTATGCTGTGTGTTGCTGGTACAAGTCAGCTATCTACGGGCTTCAAGGGAATGAAATTTGGCAAGGAAGCAGGCGACGGCCCTGTGTCCGTGTGGATGGCGTGGTGAGTTTGACTAGTGGTGTTCGTCGTAGTGCTAACGGCGGCATGGTC